>SACV01105766.1:6701-17618 GCA_003999395.1 Eisenia fetida | reverse complement strand
GCAAATAAAAAAAAACAATGTTATGAAATGTTTGAAATTTCAGTGTAAATGACTAAAAATAAGTTCATTTCGGAAATTTCCATAGTGTTAGTACCGGCAAATATATTTAGTATTTTTTTTACTAGAAAAATACTGCCCGTCAGGATGCTTTTCGCGCAGTTTTCGTCCTCTCTTCTCATCACATGAGCTTTGTGAATAAACACAAGTTCTCTTATTAATAAAATGTTAACTCTTGCTCTGCTTGCTAATGCTTAGAGTTTTGCCGAGTTTTGCTAATATGCTTAATTTCTTGTGTTGTTAATTTTTCCGCTTGCTTTCGTTACGATTGAAAATTCAGCCAATTCGCAACTCTGAATTCCGTGAGGTAGGTTCCAGCAGATGGTCACTAAACAGATATGTTTGATAGCTTACGCAAACAGAAGTTTATTCATATTATTGTTAGCTTTCATTATGGTCTGTTTGAAGAAAGAGAATCAGACTGATGGTTAATTTTATTCCTGACTTATTTTGTCTCCACAAAGTGATCCAATTTTGTCAGATTGATTGGTGAAATATATTCCTACAAAGTGATTGGGCTTTAAACCTATAGTCTGGCCTGGTTAATGTGTTCAGATGGTTTGTCCTAAGTAGTATTCAAATAGTCTCCTTTGTTTGTTTGTACCTTGATATGCCCTGGCTGGTTGACCTAATTTCATTTCATTGATCGACCTAGTTCAGGGTATTTCGGTTGAAATGTTTAGACAGAGGATTTGTAATTCATGTCATTGACCTGAGATGCTGTGGTTCTTGATTCCTGATCTGATGCTTTCATAACAAATTGTAGTTTCTTGAGTTCTGTCTAACCATACCTTTGATTCCCGGTGACCCTGTGTACTGTGGTGCAACTCACTCTTCTGCTAAACACTGTTGTAGCTCAATATCAATAACCATTGAGTTTAATTGCTCCTGCTATTGTGTGGAGGTGTTATTTGAACCTGTTAAAACTAATTGTAACTGTATGCATCTGTATTTTTAACAGTGGGCAGCAGTATTTGCAGTAGGTTGTATGTTCTGTCTTAACCAACTGTGATTGCAATTGTTACTGATTGTTTAATATTTGTTGGTAACTGAGTGTCAAACTCAACATGAGCTTTCAAAGTAATTGTTACAACTGGTTAAAAACTCCAGGTTAATTATTACACCAGGGTATCTCCAAATGGTGAGGCTACAGATCTCAATTTCCTATTTATTCATTACCATCACTATCACAGTGGTTGAGGAGACGGTGACTATTTCTGCACAACTCTACTGGTTATAAAAGCAAAGTGATTATAATTAGATAAAGTGTAACTTTGTGCTTTTGCTGTTGAAGTCGTGTACGATGGCTGCTCCGTTTGCTCACGACGAGATCTGCATAAAGGCGAGAGAACAGATCGACTACTCGATTAAAATTAGTCAGGAAATGGCCGCTTCAGGCAAAGGTTACTACAGCTATCTTCTTTCTCATGTCCACCTAGCAGGAGAATTGACTAATCAGCTAAATCTAATGTATCTAAAATTGTGTTATATATAGTGACAACGAAGATACAATTGTGATGATGAGGTTGATGGAACTATAGCAGAGACCTACATTACATTGCCTGATATTGATTAGTGTAAATCTGATAATTATATTGCTTCTAATAACGCTTGTGACATAGAGTAATGCAATAACTAAGGAGACACATTTTCTTGGTGAGCACTGCAGTTTAATTAATACTGTTTGTAACCTAGGGAATTATTAAATTTTAATTAAGCTTTGAATTTTAGTTTGTTGAAAGCCAGCAAAGTACTAATTACTAACAAATTATAGCCATAACCATTTTCAAAAGTGTGAAATACTCATGAATGACAGGTATTCCAAAAATAAGCAACACTATTGTGAAGGTTTTTTTTTGTAAGTCAATTTTTTGAACATGAAAAGTTTATTTTTCCTGAGTAGTAGTTTCTTGTGGTTAGGATGTTTGTAGCTCAGCTTTTCAAGTGCACCATTTAACTGTGTATAGTCTCAAGTAGTTTTAATATTAATTGTTTTATTGAACAGGAATTTTTAGACTCGGCTCTGATCTTACGGTTCAGCTCCATAAAATGCAGGTAGTTAGTTGATGCTTAACAACATTGTGTCATAACAAAGATGATTGAATTGCCCTCCCCATTCCCCATTTATTCATTCTTTGGACTGGCACCACCAGAGGTAGGGTAGTGATGGAGTTTTTACAATGCAATATTTTACATGATAGATTTATGCAGAGACTCCAGAAGGGCATGTTTAAAATATTTGTATGTTTTGCTGATTGTCTCTGCAGTTAATCGACCTGTTCGCATATATGCCGACGGCATCTACGACATGTTCCATTCCGGTCATGCGCGGCAACTGATGCAGGCAAAATGCGCTTTTCCTAGTGTCTGCCTAATTGTTGGAGGTATTGTTATTATTAATTGTTATTATTATTAATTGACAGCACCTGTGGTATCAATGTCCGATGCATAATATGTCATTTATTGATGGCACATAATAATCAGGCGATCAGCTTATTGTCTACATAAGTATTGGTGGTAGGTCGTTTGATTCTAATATCTTTAGGTAATCATGGGATTTAGGAGCTGCCTTTGATGCTGTGCAGAATATCCGGATCACAATAGCAGTGTGTCTCTAATTTTTCACAGGCTTGTGTGCCTTTAGGTTCTTGTGCACAGAATTTTAGGAGCTGTGTAGAACCAGCTGATGAGCTTTAAACGCAGGCATTGTCTACAATCAGCAATTCAGCATTAGCTTCTTCAGGCGCGTTATGTCTCCTTTTATTTGCAAAAGTCGTGACCTGGTGAGAGCGCACATATGCTTTCGAATCCTCATGTAAATGGCATACTTGGATTATCATTATGTCTTCTTCCTTGTTCCAGAATGGCTTGAAGTCTGTTCTGTTTAATTATGGGTCCTCCCTGCTTGGTTTGGAGTGCTACCGATGAGTTTCTCTTAAAGTTTGTAATTGTAGTCGATTATTTATATGAAGCCGCTTAGAATCAGAAATGCTCCAGAGACGGGCCAGTGTCTCCACTGACAAAGAGGGATTTTTTCAGGTGCTTGCAGAACTGCCCAAAAGACAGAGTAAAAGATTGGCTAAAAGGAAATGAGGCTGTCAGTTCCAGCTGAAGTGGCCCACAGTAGTGAAACTCCTAGACTGAGCCTTAGAAGTATGTGGGACAATCAAGTGGCCCAAGTCCAAATGGAAGAAAAACTAGGTAGAAAAGATACTGGGGTACAGTAAGCCCTGAAGTAGTGTGTGGAGCAGAGCCAGCAAGAGAGTTTCTCATGAGGGAGCAGACCTTAGATTGAATATACTTGCAAATAGGGGGAGCAGTTGTGCTGTACAAGTTTTATCTGTTGCTAGCACTTGAGCAGGATGAACGCTGTAACCCCAATTGGCTACTAGGGTTGTTAACAGGTATCCAGGTATACTCGGGTAGTAAAATAACAAATGGGTACCCACGGAAATAAAGGAGAGCAAGAAAAACTCACAGAGGAAGAGCAGGAAGACCATGCGAGAGAAGAAAGATTACCCAAACTTGTGTTCTGTGTAGACTGTGTTCATTATTTTCTTGTGTTTATTATGTATTCTTCATCGTAATAGATTGTGTCACCAACAAATTGTTACAACTGGACAAATACCTTGGATGCTACTGTGTGAAATGGTGCGCATGCTTAATATTTAGGTAGTTTTGTGTAGAGGTTGCAACGGAGAAGTTTGTGGTACCAAACGGGTACCTTTTAAAAGAATTAACGGGTAGATTTTAAAAATAAATTGACAGCCCTATTGGCTACCATGTTTCACAATTCGTTTGTAGACGCCTTGTTTACGGTCTGTGACGCTGTTGTTTTTGTCAGTGTGCAATGATGCGTTAACCTTCAAGATGAAAGGTCGAACAGTGATGAATGAAACGGAACGATATGAAGCGGTCCGTCACTGTCGATACGTGGATGAACTGATATCCGATGCGCCTTGGCAACTGGACGAAGAGTTCCTCGAGAAATACAAGGTCTCTGCAATCATTGTCATTGTTATTCATTGTTATTGTTATTCATTGTTATTGTTATTCATTGTTATTGTTATTCATCCGAACTGACCAAAAGATAGAGTAAAAGATTCATCGTCGTTTTTATTCATTGCTGTTATTCATTATTGTTGGTATTCATTGTTATTGGTGTTCATTGTTATTGGTGTTCATTATTATTCATTGTTATTGTTACTCAATGTTATTCATTGTTATTCTTATTCGTTGTTATTCTTATTCATTGTTATTATTTTATTTCTGTGTGCTTAACCCTAAGAGAGGTTCAAGTTCCTCTGTATTCTGTGTTTTGTACTGTACTTTTTCTTTAGCTCAATGTAGCTTCTGTGTCAGCTAGTTCTAAGGTCATTATTTATACATCTCACTGTAGCGTCCTTTAAACATATCACAAAGGGTCTGTATATGCTAATATATTAACCCTCAAGATGAAGTTCTAACTTAAAGTCCTGTAACAATGTTGTATTTGTCAGTTCCTATGTTCTTCCTCCAGCTATATGCTTTAGAGTTACCATAGAGTACTGTTCCCATCCATTTAGTCCTTATTCTGATAGATTACAAGAACTTCTACTGTGCTTTGGTAATTGCTCACAAGTTATTAGTTGTTGCAATTGAGATGCAGTCCTTGGAAGAAATGCATTCTGGGGATGATCAGGTTTACATGATTGTATATATCATCATCATCATCATATCATTTTTATTGAACCAACATTGATACACAGCAGCAAACGTAATACTAGAAAACGATATCAATGTTTACAATGTGAAACATGAAGAAATTGCATTAAAGACAAGAAATAGAAAAAACTAAGTTCATTTTAAAAGTATCTTGTCACTATGGGTTAGTAGATTCAATAGGGATGGGCTCCTAAGGGACTGGGATCCCGCTAACGGGGCCCACCCAAAGATGTAGGATCATATTGGAATAAAAGGTTGAAAAAATGTAGCTAATTGTATAAAGGTTATACGGGTTATAATAATTTTCAGAAATAATTCAGACATAATAAAGAGTATATGCCATTCCTTTTGACACGGTTTACTCATAGCATATGACATTCAGGGTGCCTAACACTGATGTCTTTTATAATAAATTGACTGGCCATATATCATGTTGACAACTGTTTTGTCAGAGAATTTATAACTAATTCAAATTGCTTTAAAGAATTGGTTAGCATGGTAGTCTGCTTATGAGGTTATATCAGAATCAGATCCATACAGTAACAGCTATATGCATGTGTCAAAGTGCCTGCTATACAGCCAAAAAAAACAAACACTATAGCAGTGTGTGTAAATTTAAACTGCATGAGTATTGAGTACAATGGTGAATGGTTCTTTGATTGATGGGGTTTCTTTGTGCAAAAGTCTTGAGTTTAAAGTTCAGTTCCTGTACCAACAAAAATATAACCATAAGGAGAGTATTTGGAGTCAGGGCAGTCATATTCAAGCCCGATATATATAGACAAGGATCAATTGTTGCGTGTGATTGTTTTGAATAAATTATTGTAAATCTATAAAAAATTTAATAAATCATACAGTGCACATGATTATTGATTAAACTTTATAAAACAATTTTTGAGATATATTAATCTACTTGGCTGCAGAAATCTGTTTATTCAGTCATTTAAAAAAGAGTTAATCTTTGTTGTCTTTTTTTCGTGTATCTCTATTATATTAGCTGCTGTGGCGTGTAACAGAGAATTTTATTTTCCAATTGCAGATTGACTTTGTAGCCCATGACGATTTGCCATATGGCTATGCAGGACAAGACGATCTTTACAAATGGCTCAAAGATTCTGGACGGTAGGATCTCTGCTAATTCAATCAGTTAGGCCAAATAATATATTCGTGTATCCAAATGTAGTCTTGTTCTTGGTCTGTTTGGTACATTTGGAACAGACCACACTTGTCATGCAGGTACCATCGTACAAATTATATGAGAACAAATGACTGTTGCATTTGGCTGGTGTTAGGGACAAGAGTGGGCATGGAAAGAAGAGGGAGAAACCAGCAGTGTCAATCTGGTTTGAAAACTGGGGGGGTCGTGGGTCTTAAAAGTTTAACAAAAGGAGGCGTGTAGCACAGGATTTAGGGTATTATCCCCAGAATTTTTATTTAATATACTCAAATCTGTTTATATCTGAAAAGGGACCACTTAAAGAAAGTGTTCTCATCTCATATTTCAGTGCATTATAGGATATAAGTACGCGTCCTGTAAGAGATGCAAACGCGTGGAATCCCCCCCCATAGGTTGAGTAGTCCATCACATGCCAAGCAGTGGCAGTGTTAAATTAGATGTATAATGTGATTGGGCGCCCTGCGTGGCTGCTGGCAGTTAAATTCAACTCCTATAATAACTTGCTATCATCTGTTCATACTGCTTGTGTCATTCTGCGTTCTGTCAGTTTGTGTATTAAACGAAAATGTTATATATATAAATGTTATTACTTCTCATGTGGCAATGACTAGCCGCACCTCGGACTGATTTCTGTGAAATCACTTTACAGATGTTCATAATAGTATGAATAAGAGGTAGTTGATGGTACATTACTTTACAGGTTTGTTGTGACACAGCGTACTGAGGGAATATCTACAACTGATGTAATTGCCAGAATTATTCGTGATTATGATCTGTATGTCCGTCGAAATCTTGCTCGAGGTTACACAGCCAAGGAACTCAATGTCGGCTTCATGAAGGTGGGCTGTTTTCTCTGTATAATTATGTTGACATTCTGTAATAATATTAATAGCTCTATTATAAGAGATTAACTTGTAAGAGTAACTTTTAAACGCAATAGGCTTTAATCATTGGCTCCTTTAGCATGACATTACCTGTTCAACAATGGTGCCAAGGATGGCTATTTGCAGCCCCGACCTGGTGGAAATTTGATGGGCTTGGGGCGCAAACCTGGCTCCAGGCCTCACTGACCAGAACTAGGTGTCTGCCAGACCCTGACCTTGATGTTGAGATGTTCAAGCACCTACCGCCTCCAAAAGTTCACAAGTATAACCTGCACATTAGACCTCACAACCTGATCCTTTCGCCAAGAGACGATTGAAATTTTATTGCTAGGCAGCTGTATAAGAATATCTAATAGTCTAAACATTCACAAATTGGACTGCGTTTTTGTCAGTCTGATGTATTTAATGAACGATTGATTGATTGATTGATTGAATGGGACTGCAGACGTGTGCATCTTCATGGGCCATGAAGATGCACGCNAGATGATTGCTTGCCACCTAAGAGCCCTACACAGATAATTTTTTTAAGGATACTTTTGTGAGTCAGTGTATGATCCTGATTGAACAGCTATCAGATGGTGTAGTATGACCCTATAATCGTAGCACATGACATTATCATCATTAAATTTTCATGTGTGATTCTTACATTTCTGAGACTTTTGTCTTCAGCACCTTTGAGCTTTTCTCAATAAAGTCTGCTGTGAACTGATTTTCATGTCACAATCATCAGTCCATGGGAGGTTGTTATAAGTCAGGCATGCTGATATTATAACAGAATCATTGTGATTGATTTTTTAAATTATTTTTCTTCGTTCAGGAGCCGCTTGCAGCCGCTTATAAAACAGCCACTTGAAATGTCTATGGCCAATCATTGAGTTTGTTTATGGTAGTATGACTGGCATGTTTGCTTTATTGCAACATGTCTTTGCTACCATGGTCATTGGCTTATGCTTGAGGAATGATTTGGAATGTATTGGATTTGGACTCATATTAATGCCGGTAATAATTTGGACTCATATTAATGCCAGTAATAATTTCCTTCTGTTTATATGCTGAGGTATGGCTTGTTTATTACATACAGGCTCCTATTATGGCTGAGCTATAGCCTATTGGGTAAATTATATATCCTATTGTACTATTTAATCCATGGTTGGAATTTGAGCTTTTATTGCAAACATGAAGACATCAAATCACCTCTTCCTCATTGTGACATGCAACAACGTGTTGATCATATTTACTTGATATGAGCATTGTGATTTGAATTGCAAGTGCTCAAACGTAAAGTGTTAGAATTGCTTGACCAAGGCTGGGCTGGGAGTGCTCCTGAGTAGGCAATCTGTATAAAACTATTGTAATGATGATGATGATGATGGTGGTGGTGGTGGTGGTGGTGGTGGTAGGAGTAGTAGTAGAAGACAGGCACTTGAACAAACTCAGGACTTCATTATCTCATGTGCTGTTGGGCTCAAGTATATTTTGATGTATCTTATATTGTTGTTATTTTTGCATTACATGCATAGAGGTTTGTATTATTTACTGAAAGGAAAGCTGATTGCCAGCTCGGGCATAAGAGATATAGAAGAGGCTGAGAAATTGCCAGAAATGTCGTCTAATGGTGAAGCTGGTGGAGTTTCATCTTCATCCACCAACGCTGCCCTAACCCGAACAGTGAGTATTATGCTCATCAACTGCCCTCTATACTTCATTACTACTGCTCCTCCTGCTATTATTGTTATACTATAAGACTTAACGTAGTCACATCAAATTTGCCTTGGTTGTAGCGTTAATTTTTCTTAAATCAACAGTCATATTTTTAACTATCAACAGTCATATTTTTAACTTCCTACGTTTTGTCCTGTCCTTTCAGAGTTATAAGTTTTTTTAATGAACGATGTGAAGCGTTTAACATAGACGTCGAGATTCAATCCATATTACATCGTGCTAAGACGGGGCTAAATATGCAAATCAGGCGCATCCGAAATGTTAACACTCCGAGTAAGAATTTTATAAGGGCAATGGGCATTGCCCTGTTTGGAATGGAAAACCCTATTGTTGAACGGATTGTTGAGAAAACGGGGCAGGCCGAAGACCTGGTTCATTTCCTCTCACCAAACTCAAGGTGCAGGAAAAGTCTGCGTACAACTATAGGATAAGTCTGTATGATATGTGAAAAATTCTTTTAACTTCCCAAGCGAAGCTGTGTAGAAATTCTAACGTTATATATTTGTTTGTAAAGGCATTTAGTTCCTCTGAGTTGAAAAGCAGCTATATCAATAGTCAATTACATTACACGTTAGACTGTTAGTTTTGTGATTAGAGATTTAAGCTTGGGAATCAAAGAATTGCAAATTCTCTGTAACTCTTTTGGGGTGATTTTGAGTCAGTTACTACTCATGCTAGTATGACTGCAGTAGTTTTCCTTTTCTACTGTTACAATTTTTGGCATCATTACTGCTTGGAACAATAATGATCATGGGTTTATTTTTTTTCTGGGAGCGTTTTTGGGGGCATCTTGCTTTTACTCATCACATTGATATGAATGATGTGCCCAACAGAAGCTTTGCTTTTTAACTACTTTCGTCTTTAGCCAATTCTGACATTTGTCATGGTTCCTGATAAAACAAGGTTGTGTTATTTTGATCAGTGATATTGGATCTCTTCAGGACAAATTATGCAGAAGTACCTTCCAAATTAAGCACTAGTTGTGACTATCTTTTTCCACTTGCACGGCCTGGGTTATCTTATCCCTCTGGTTACTCTTCTATCCAGACTGGTGGAAAGAGCCACATACTGTCTGGATCAGAAGAACAGTCTTGATTTAATTACTTTAGGATAGCAGTAAATAGTGCTATGTAATTTGTTTACAAGTACAGAAGCAGTTGCTAGAGATCTTATTTTTGGCCTTTCCCATGTAGCACATACTCATGCCGTGAATCAGTTCTAGCTACATGTTTTATGTGTCACCAGTGGTTTCTTATTGGCCTAGCATTGATGTTCTAAAAAATTTAAAGGCCAGGTTTCATTGATTCGCTTTCTGGCCAACAGATGTTATCAATTATCAACTTTAGCACACCTGTATTTACAGGTGTGCAAAAATCAACCGTGAACCAGTTAGCTATTTAGAACCAACACGATCCTCTTGGAATCAATCTCAGCATTCCACCAGTTTTTTTGAAAGCTTGACAGAGGCTGTTGTTGTGAATGTTTTCATGCAGTTGATTTAATTGATAAAGTGCTTTTAGTTTCTCCAAAAATCAGACACTCATGTTCAGGTTTGCCTCTGTCACACCTATGCTTCAAATACTGTAACGCTGTTACACTATATTCATCCAGCTTAGCATAAACCCTTAGAATAGCCATAATCACAGCAGACTTACAAAGGCTTTTCGACCTCAGGGCCAAATCACTGAAGATTCCAATACTTTATCATATCAATCGTTGATGGTGCAAGTCATTGTTCAGTTAGATGGCTGATACTCAAATCAATCAAATCAATCTTCGTTTATTTGACGTTATAAAGTACCACAATTGTCACAGATGCAAAGGTGGACAATGTTACACAAACTGTCATAAGAAATTTAAATTAAAGAAAAAGATTCTAAGCTTTGAGTTCAGCATATATGGATCATGAGTTCATTATTGGTTTGATTGGTGTCTAGAAGACCATTCATCTTTTCCCATAATCGTGTCGTGTTAACTCAAGAAAGTTAGTGGAATCTGTTGTGTGCGGTTGTAACATGGCATGGGAATGTTGATTGGTTCATTGTTTTGAAATACGTACTCTGGTAGCCACATACAAGAATGCTTTTATAGCTTTACACTGATTGTGTTTAAAATAAGTTCCCAGGTTTGCAATGGTATTTTGGTTGAATCTGCTGTGTAGTGTAGTGCTTAAATAATCTTCCTAGTTTGTTTGTACCTAGAGGGGAGCTTTAAAATTAGATTAGCAGTTGCCTAGCAGGTTGCCAAGATATCTGTGTGTCTTCAGCAAGATCATGAAATTTGTACCATCATGTTTCTATGTTACTTACTGCAGTGTGTCAGTGACAGTGAGCTTTGTATATCTCCTTCAGTCTTGAATTAATCCCTTCCAGG
>SACV01104093.1:0-12416 GCA_003999395.1 Eisenia fetida | reverse complement strand
GGACAGTTTTATATCAATCTCCATTTGCCTTTTAAACAATTCAATTTCTTGAACTTTGAAGTACTTATACCTGCGTTTTAGGATATTTCTATAAGGATCTTCTATTTCGAAAATAAGGGAGGAATAGTCTATAGGCCTAACTCCAAAATCTCGAACACTGGAAGAGAAAGTAGGCCTACAGGCGGGGAACCTATCAATCAGCATTGGAAGATCAAGTTTAGCCCAGTGGCGGATCCAGATGGGGCCAATCTGGCCATGCCCCCCATCGAAGTTGGCAATGGAGTTTTGCCCCCCTTGGGCAAAGAAAGATAGTATTCTGAATTTGGTGAAATGAAAGGATTTTGGGCCTTTCTTATCGATGTTGGCTACCGATTTGGCCCCCTCATACGGAAAAATGCCACGTGAAAACATTAAAAAGGTCGATGACTAAGAAAAGGTGATCAGAAATTTTGGGAGATAAAAAATGTCATTACAAAATCTCGGCAAAAATTTGCCCCCCGTTTATGAAGTTCTGGACCAGCTAGTGGTTTAGCCTAAGTAGGCCTAATGGGTTTTTGTTACAAACCATAGAATATTTCTTTTCAGAATTCAGACAAAGTCGATTTAATGACACTTAGGCTAACAGTAATAATAGCAACGTCTTTTGTACGTCACTAAGAAATCTATAAAATTTACAGTGCATCTCAGACCTGGTTTTCTGGCAATCGGATTTTGTTCTTCACTTGCACTGGAACAGACTTATTGGGGGAAAACTAAAATATTGGGGGAAAGGTGGTACATCCTGATGAAAGCATATGGGATTTTCTCAATTATTGGGGGAGTCAGGGACACGTGCCCGGGCTGACCCCCAGAGTTCACTTGATATATTTGACAACCCACTAGATTTGACGCAGAGCTCTTGAATAACTTATTAGTAGGCCTAGCCTACTCTTCACGAAGCTTGAAACAGCGCTGGATGATACACGAGTCATGCTCGCAATAATAATATTATTAATAATCGGAAACTTTTCGAGTTAACTAGAATCACAGCTTTCCATACTTTGCCTGGCGACCACGGCCAGCCAATCAGACACCGCTCTTTCCGCACGTGACCACTGCCGTGCGCATTGTACCGCAGGCCGAAAAACAACAACAACAGTTTAGAGAAAGATTTCATAGAAATTTTCCGACTAAATGGCGGTATTGTAGCGTTTATTAATCCGTCGTTTGGCAGGTCATGACCTCGATCTGATCTGCCCCCGTCCAGATTGTAGAAGTTCGTGGCGACGGATGCGATTTTAAGTAGTTACCATGAAGCCAGACGGGGGTAAGTGTTTTGCTATCCGAGAATAGAGCCCTGTATCCGCTGCGGTGTTTTGATCAGCTGTGCTGCTGTGTCAGGTCGGGCGGGGTGGCTAGCGAAAGGGGGCCCCGTTGAACTGGCATTTTACAGACCCAATCGATGAAAAATCACGAAAACAATAGTGGACAATATCGCTAGAAATTGATATCTTCCATCGACCGCAATTTATTTAAAACTGAAAGGGTGGAAGCGGACTTTAGGATTTTGGTCGAGCGTTGCGGAATTCGTTATCCGAATAGTTTAATGATATTAAGATGGCCGGCGCTACATAAATCTATGCTCAATTTCTCACTTGGTTGAAACGAAAAAAGCAGAAATTTATTTCGGATGATTTTTTGTTTTGTTTTGAATAATTTGTCGGACGTTGTTTTGACAACAGATGTTAATGTTGCGTCATCTGATCGGTGTCGGTAACCTTCCGGCAAACTTTTCTTTGTGTCCAAGTTTAGCGCAACTGATCAGCGACTCGCATCCTTGTCGGAAAATTAATTAATTAATTCGTGTGAGAACCACGAATTTCACTATGGGTGCCGAAACTGAATGTAACCGGAGCGAATGGGTCCCTTTTCTGAGAGATATTTACTATTTATTTAAACAGTGAGTGGTGCGTGGGTGGTCGTCATGACACCTTGGTACACAGACTTAATTGATACATCCTGAAAATATTTTAGTTGGGATTGGTTTACCTGCAATCCTGTGTAAAAGCCTATGTCAGAAATTTATATAGCGCCTGTTTTATATGCTGTATGTCGCAGAGAACATTTCAAGGTCACTGAAGATTCTTTGTGAACATCTGTATAACTCCTGGGGAAATTACAACTTGTGTATGGCACTTGTGGGATTCAAGTGGCTCAGTGGTTAGAGCACTTGCCTGGTAACGTGCAGAGTATGGGTTCGATCCTATGCAATTGAGGGAGGCGGTTACTGTTTAGGGACCTTGAGCAAGTTCTTTCTTAAAATTGCTCAGCACCATAGATTAATACATGCTCATTAGATTGTGGAGCATAATAAATGCCTAGATATTATAACCATAATAATAATAATAATTATATTTACTGCATGCTTGTGAGAAAGTTTAAAAGTGGACATCTGACATCATCAGTGACAGTTTTGTGCTGAAGTCTAATTGTTTTGGATCTTGGCTGTTTTCTTGATGATCATGGTATAAGTGACTGTATTATTGATTGTGATGAGGTAGAGGATAGTGATTGTGATTGTCTCGGTCATGATGAGAGTGGTTGTGATGTGATTGTGATGACGTTCATGAGGAGAATGTCTTTGTTGCTACAATCCTGATCCTGGTTACCCTTGTAACTATGATCATGATCACATTGTTTTGTGATCGTGTTTGTTCTTATCGCTATGACTATCATTGTTACCATGACTATCATTGTTACCATGACCATCATTGTTACCATAACCATCATTGTTACCATGACTCATTGTTACCATGACTATCGTTGTTGCCATGACCATCGTTGTTACCATGACTAACTTGTTGTTTTGATGACAGTTGTGATGATGCCGGTAGTTATTGTTGTATGTTGTTGTTGTTATTACTTTGATCGTGATCATGAGTATGGTTATGCTGCAATGACTGTCACCAGTGAAGCTGCCATGATTACGACTTGGTTTGCTCTGCCATTAGTTGACGCCATATACATTACACATTGTGCATTGTCTAATGCACAAATATATGTACATATACATAGTACATACATGCACAATTGCACATACATACATTATGTATGTGCATATATACATACATACATACATGCCCACCACTCATCAATACATATACATATGCAAAACAAAGAACAAATGGGTTGGCTGTAGAAGATCACAGGATTTTCTTCAATAGAGAAAATAAGAAACGATGACATCAGACAATCTTTGAATATCCAAATAACTCTGCTAGACAAAGTTGTTCAGCAAAAACGCCGATGGTTTGGACATGTAGAAAGAATGACAACTGACTGAATCCCACTCAATGAACTACATGCAAGATTCGAAGGAAAAAGAAAAAAGGCAGACCCAGACTACGATGGATAGACAGTGTAAAGGAAGACATCGAATCAATTGGACTGACATTGAGGGGAGCAATGGACTTGACAAGGGACTAAGGACAATCATGGAGGTCATTCATTCGTACCCATTGCCTCAAAATGGCTGGCGTCTGCAACTGATGATGATGATGCACTTTCACACTTACTTACATAAACTAGAATGGTAGGCTTGCGAATTAAACTGGAAAAGGGCACCTTCTTTTATATCCCAAGGTCAAGAAAATAAAGGTACTGTACATTTTGGCAAACTAAATACCTACCTAACACCTTGACATTACTATTGAACCTATCTATCACCTTGATATCACCATTGCACCAACTGTCTTATCACTGCAAGATTTTGCCACTATCAATTATTTTCGATCGCAGTCTCATGTCATCAGATCAAGGCCACCTGCAATGAGTTTCCTGTGAGCTGTGGATACATGAATCTGAGAGTAGAAATATGGAATTATAATGACTGTCCAAAACGTTCTTTGTGATATTTTATCATAGTCGTTCTAATCGCCACGATGTTTGTTTCCCTAATTACCATGAGTCACGTGATCAAGATTGTAATTAGAGGCGCTGGCTCGAAGGTCTTTCCTCTTAGGCTGTGGTGTCTGGTGTCAGCTGTTAAGGATGATCATGATGACAGCTAGAAAGCTAATCCAGATTGCTTGTGATCATAAAAGAGTCATGGTCATGGCATCATCAGGATCATTGTAATAATGATAACAATGGTCATCATTGTGAAGTTGTCATGACCAGGAGCATCATTATGACAATGAGTAATAAGAGCAAGATAATCATCATTATCATGGCAGGTACTATCATGATCTTACTCATTGTGGGTAGGACCAGGGTTTCTGCTGACACCCAAAGGCTACATCCCTGGAAATAAACATGGTATTTCGAGATGAGTGAGATCCTACCATCTTTCGTTTCGAACAAATGTCCAAAACGTCAAAATCTCCGGTGTGTTTGATCATCATTTGCAAGGAGCTACGTCTAGAATTCTAGGTCAAGATGTAGGTATATGTCCTCATTTTGGACCTTAGCGGAAACTCTGGATAATAGGATTCTATTGTTTACGGTCTATTGTTTCGGGTCTCCATGTGTGCAAGTGCCTGCACATTGTGACTTTCTCCAGGTCTATCTGATCATTCGTCTGCTTATGATGAGCTGCTCTGTACTTGATGACCATTGACACCATTATGTGAAGCTCTTAAACTTGATGACCTTTGGCACCATTATGTGCAGCTCTTAAAAGGATCTAGATCTATCTATCTACAGATAGGTTGCAGTTTTACATAGTTATCGTCATTGTCGTTATTATAGTCAATGTTGTCATCTGCCGCAAGAATTGTCGTTGTCACAATTGCTGGCATTATCACAGTCATTGTTGTTGTCTCGCAGTCATTGCGGTTGTCGCAATCATTGTCATGATCACGATCAGTGTAATGGCCATGATCATTGTCATTATCACGATTTTTATCATGATCATTGTCATTATTACAATCATTGTCATGATCATGATCATTGTCATTGATCATTGTCATTATCATAATCGTTATCATGATCTTTGTCATTATCACAATCATTGTCATTACCATGATCATTGTCATTACCATGATCATTGTCATTAATAATCATTTTTGTCATTACAGTCATTGTCATCAGTTTACTCATTGACCTATCATGTTAGTCATCATCATCTGCCTGACTATCATCACTATTTTGAACACCATTGTTACAGCTTTCCGTGTGTCGTTGTCATGGGCGACCATGTAGGCTCTGTGATGATGACGAGGCAAAAGACAAACAAACTAGATAACCTGGATGTCTTTGTCACCTGCTGGCCAGGTATTCTATTCACTACTGAGGCAATTACATAAGGACCAGGTAAACAACGTGCCTCTGATTGGACTGCGCTGCAAGAGGCACCTTGGAAAATCTTATATAACAAAACAAAATACAATAAAACTAGAGTGCAATGCCCCTTCAATACACTAACAAAAATGCAATGTACAGTACAGAAAACAATATAATGCTAAATACAATAGGCCTACAGAATACAAAATACAATGACAATTGCAATACAGAACACAGCACAATAAAAATACAGTACAGAATAATGTAATGTATTTGAATACTTATTAAGTTATATTGCGCCCCTTCAAGGCATTTACTCGGAGGCGCTGGCAGAATGTTCAGTGTCGTTATAAACGAATAAGTTTGGTCAGTTGGCATAGCTAAGCACAGTAAGCTGAAAGAGTTACCATAGGTAGGCCCACGCACATGTGTGGAACCAGCCAATGGATTCCCATTGACAGCTGACAAATGATGTGGATGTTCAGAATAGAATACCTAGGCCTGTGGAAATTAACGATTAATTAATTGATTAATTGTTAATTTATTTTTAACAGTTAAAAATCTTTTTAACGATTAATCAATTTCCACATTTTGACCAATCAATAACAAAGTTACGAAAGTCTGCAGTTTCGTGTGAACGATTATTTAGGTCTGCTGGTTGCATTGTTAATAAGATGCGTTCGTCACTTGAACCAAATACTGTTAATATACTCTTGTGCTTGCGTATTTGGCTATCCGACGACATTTCGAGCAAGAAAACTCTTGTGCTATTTACTGGTTTTAACTGAGTTTTAGGTAAAATATTACATATTAGAAATATGATATTTGTCAAACACACATAACAATAGAAACTTTTTTAATCAAAATTAACTATTAATTAATCGTGAATTTTTCAAAAGTTAACTATTCAAATTAAATTACCAGCCCTACAATATACCTTAAAAGCTACAATTCAAAGTGCAATTAAAAATGCAATACAAATTTCAAAACCATTGGAGTTAATGGACCAGAAGCATGGCTTCAGTGGACCAGTGTGTCTAAAGCATTAGACCAGCGTCTAAAGCATTGGACCAGCGTGTGAGAAGTATGGGGTCAGTGTATCAAAAGTATTGATACTTTTGGCATAAGTGTATTAAGAGGGTTTAGCCAATATATTAAAAGTATTTGGTCAATGTATCAATATGTTGTATAATCTCAATGGATCAGACTTCATCTAAATAATATGTAGTCAGTGTATCAGCGCTCGTGAATAAGCTGGTGCGCTTAGCTTTTGAATAGCGCTTTAGAAGTTTTGAGATTACGATTACGATTATCAAAAGTATTGATTTAGATTATGTATAAAAGGTAATAAGTCACTGCGCTAATAGTATTCAGTTAATGTATGGAAAGGGTTGGGTCAGTGTATCAAAAGTATTTGGTTAACATATAAAAGTATTTTGTTAATGTATTAAAAGTATTTGGTTAGTGTATTAATAGTATTTGGTTAATGTATTAAAAGTATTTAGTTAATTTATTACAAGTATTGGGTCGATGTATTCAAAGTATTCAGTTAATGTCTGGACAGTATTTGGTGAATGTATTAAAAGTATAAGATAAATGTATAAAAAGTATTGGGTCGATGTACAAAAAGTAGTGGGTCAATGTATGGAAAGTTTTGGGTCTATGTGTTCGAAGTATTGGGTCCGTGTATGCATTGCGAATGGACTCAGGGCTATTGATTTCTGTTTGTCGGTGCTGTCTACCTCCCTCGGTGTTTTTGTCCACGCAAACCCAAATGACCATTGATTGACGGCTGTGCCAGGCAGCTAAAGCACCCCATCGCCGCCAATAAAACCAGCTGATCACGAGCTCTACAACAGCTGCACAAGACCTTGAAAAGGACAGCTGTTCACTTAACAGCTGAACACAGCAGCTGTTCACACAACAGCTGTTGGACAAGACAATTCAATGAACACAATACAGTTCAAATGAACAGCTGTTCACACAACATCTGAGCACAATAGCTGGTTACAATAGCTGTTCATACAACAACTGAATGCAACAGCTGTTAACACACCAGCTGAGCACAACATCGGAGCACAACAGCTAAACACAACAGCTGAGCACAACAGGCAACAGCTAAACACAATAGCTGAACATGACAGCTGAGCACAACAGCTTAATACATTAGCTTAAGACAATAGCTGAGCACAACAGGCAACAGCTAAATACACCAGCTGAGCACAACAGCTCAACACAACAGCTGTTCACACACCGGCTGAGCACAACAGCTGAACATTTAGACAAATCCGTAATGATCATATTAGTGACAGTACCTACAAGGATAACAATGTATGGCATGGCGTATTTGGCGCCTGATAATACTATGTGCTATGCTAATGGTATTGGTGAGGGATGGTTTGATGGATATTGTGGGAGTAGTGCGATCCATTGTATTGATTTGTAATTCGATGGTAGAGGGCGGGAGGTTCCTACCAACGTCATGTGGTGTTGACTATGGTATAATACCGTCGCAGGTATTCAACGTTAGCTCAGATGGTCTGGACTTTTGCGCAAGGAGCACTTGCTCTGCTGTGGCCCCTCATCCATCCGTCTACAGCGGATCCGTATGCGTATAGGTGTGCAAAATACGTGTGTGTGTGTTTGTTTGTTTGTATGTGTGTGTCTGTGTGTGTGTGTTGGGGTATGTACGTATCGGTCTGTGTGTATGTTGGTGTCTGTGTATATATGTCTGCATATCTTCTTGTGTGTATGTTGGTGTTTGTCCGTATATGTCTGTGTTTTTGTCTGTGCGTATGTTTCTGTATGTATGTGGTTTTGATTTTGGACGGCTTTGTGTACGCGTGGCCTTACCTGTACGTCTTTGCGTGTGCTTGTATGTGTGAGTTTCATTGTGTTTGTGTGTATGTCTGTGTGTTTGCCTGTGCATATGTTCATGTCTGTGTGGTTTTGAACGTGCACGCTTTTGTGTACACATGCTTTGCTTTGTAGTTGTGCGCTCTTGTGTGTGCTTGTATATGTGGGTTCAATCGTCCAGGGCCTTGTGTACACGTGTACATACATGTAGCAGGTGTATTTCTACATCTGCGTGCATGTGTGGTGCGCTTACACGTGTTCATAACAGTATGGAAACAGATTGAGTTGTATTATACAGGGCCGATTAGAAGGAGGTATGCTGGCCCGGGGCCCGGTTCTGTGGCAAGGGCCCGGGGAGGGGCCCAGAATTTGCTAAAAATAAAAGAACGTGTTAAAAGACACTGGTCAATAAATGATTTAAAAAGAAAGAAAAGGTTATTTTGTGTTAAATGACTAAAAAAGATAATCGGAAAATTTGATTGGATGAATGAAGTTTTTCATATAAAGGTCATTAGAAAATTTTTTCCGGTAATCCAAAGTGAACTTTTTAGAAATGCCTGACCCGGGGCCCGCCACAGCACTCTACGCCCATGGTTGTATAATACCTGTGCAAGCTTGTGTGTGTATGCATTGTTGTGCTCTGTGTTGTTGCCGAGTGCTACCGGGTCATTCTTTCAATACATGCTAGTCGCCTGCTGTTGTTCTCTGTGACCGCTTCACCTTCTTCGAGTGTTGGGCTCTAGAGGACTTGCTAGGTGCCTGGATCAAAGCCAACGTCCCTGGTGCTGACTGTAGGGGGACAGTAGAGTCCTATGGTTTGAACGCCTCCTATCGAAAGAGTTTTTCCATACCATAAGGCAGAACTTTCCCCGATGGTAGGACCTCATTCATCTCAAAATACCTGTTTATTTTCTTCTAGCCAGAAGAAATTTCAGGGTTTGGGGGTTGGATTTGGTTGCTTCCATAGATTTAAGGCGTATTTTTATGCATTTAGGCTTCTATAATAGGAATGGATTTATTTTTTGGAAGGGGATTGAGCCCAGAACCCTACCCCCTATATGCGCTCATGCTTATTTTATTTGGGATTACTTTATTAACTCTCTGAACTTGTTAAATCGTTGGTTGCATTAGCGGCCATCCATGTATGGCGTCCACACGGAGGGGAGGGAGTCAGGCTCAAGTGGACGCCTGCAGACGAGGGGAGGGGGTTAGCGTCATGTGAACGACCACACAAAAAAATTATAGCCCACTGACGTCATCCTGTCTTCTTTTCATGCAAAGAAGTTGGCGTTTTTTTTGGCCAGAATTTTGTCTTGAGACGGAATAAAAAGTGGACATTTTTCTTCAATATAAATTAGTAATATAAATAAATAATACCGGGTAGTATAGTTTAAAAAACTTACAATGATATAGTCGCATTTCAGCTTTAGGTCTGGAAGGTCGTTGTACTAGCTGTTTTTAGAGAACAATGTGTATTTCATGTCGATGGCATGTGGACGTCCACAAAGGGGAGAGGGTCAAACTCATGTGGATGCATGCGGACTGTGGAAAGAGGGTAAAAAACACGATTTTTTTGTGGACGTCATAAATGGATGACCCCTTAAAATGACTGATCATAAACAATCCACTTAGGCCTATGTTGGGCAATGCAATGGACTATAATATCACTAGTCTATTTAAGACTGAGGGTCGTGGATCTGGCTGCTGTGTATTGTGCCTCCTGTTTAATATAATAACGTTCATGTACACTGGTCAAAGTTTACCATTCAGAAATGAACTTCGGACTCCAATCTATCCAGCATAGTTTTGGTATCAACAAAACGGATACGTATAAAGCAGTGCATCTCAAACTTTCTTCTGTCTTGGACCGATAACCTTGAACTCCGAAGCTTTGCGGCCCTTTCTAATTAAACTTCATTTTAAAAAGGTTGAAGTCTATGGGGGCTCACATAAGCCTACAATGTTTCCATTTCAGACGCATAGGCTTATTGGTTTTATTTACAGCCATGATAGGTCATTTATTCAGTTAAATATCCTAAACGTAATTTTACAAACAAAACTATGTCCATTTATTTACAATTCACTTTAGCAACAAAAATTAATGTTAGCAATGTGCCTGGTTTTGGTTAACAAGGTCAAGTCTTGGCTCTACCTTAGAAAGTGCAAACAGAAAGGAGAAACAGAGGAAAGAATATCAAGATTGCCTCTATGCTTTGTTCTTCTACTTCTGAGCATTTCTGGCTATCTCCGGAACTAGAAATTTTTCTTACTAAGAAGCTAGTCATTGGTCCTTGCTTTGCCATGGTGATTTTTGTAAAATTAAATTTTTTTTAAAGCAATTACCTGTAGCATCTGTACATTTTTTAAAGAGATAAATTTTTTTGACATTATTAATATTGGCGTCCATCTGTCAGCATAATATGAATTTGTATAGTGCTAAAGTGTTCCTGTAATAGTATAATAAGAAAAAACCTCATTTAGTTCAAGAATGATGCCCATTAATAGTTCTTAAACTTAGTGTTAAATGTTAATATAAAAACTGTACTATAGTATAATTATGTACGGAATGCACATACAAAATATACATTTCAGGTGTCAATCCACGACCCGGTAAGCAAACCTCCGTTTCCCGGTGCCAAGCCGCGGCCCACAGTTTGAGCAGAACTGGTATAAAGCACCAGGCGTTTATAGAATCACTGTAGAATTCCGCCAACGTTTGAATGCTGACAGTGCCAGTCCCAAGCCTGGATAAGGAAGGAGAGCGATGCTAATGGTCTTCGTTACCACACAGTGTCGTTAAATTGCTACTAACCGAATCACTGGAGAATTACTTTGCGGATGTGGAGTATAAGCAGTTCTTAAAGCTATTAATAGCTTTATTACAAATTGTAAATGTAATTTTAATCAAACATTTATATAGTGCCACTTAGATCAGAGGTGCTCCGACCATTGATGTAAAAACGTTTTTTATGTTTTTTATTATTTTTATAAGAAACGCGTTTTTTAATGTTTTTTTATTTTCTTGTGGCCAAAATTTTATTTATAATAAACTTGCTAAACTCTTTTAAAAACGATTTTTAAGTGATGAATTTACTTGGTAGCTATAGGAAATTCTCTGATAAAGAGCCATATCTCTCAAACGTCAAGCAGACAATAAGACACTAAGACAGTAATTTTACATGAGGATTTTTTCATTTGGTTTGAAAAAAAATTTTTATTTGTCAACAACGTTTTTTATTCAACGTTTTTAACTTTTTTTAATTAAAAAACGCGCTTTTTAACGTTTTTATTCTTGATGTCAACGTTTTTTTACATATAATTATGTTCCCGACCCTGTTCAGTGTCTTCACTGACAAATAGGGAGGTTTTCAGGTGCTTGTGGAATTGATCATGTAATATTGGAAAAGGTCTCTAAGGGACTAAGGTAATTTGTTCCAGTTGGATGGCCCACAATAGCAAAACTTCTAGATTGAGTCAAAGATTCAACTACAAAGGGGGAAGGAATACCAGGAGACTCGGCAGAGTCTAAAATCCACCAAACACACAAAAGAAAAGGAGAGCCGCACGACTGTGGGCCCAAATAAGAAGAGCCTAAGGCAGCCATTGCTATTGCAACTTAATTTTCTTAGCCTTGGTATATCTATGCTGTACACAGTGTACAGGCTGAGGGCCATTGCTCTACCTCGCCGTCTCATCTTCACACCGACACAATGTACTCATTATGGCTGAGTTGGCCTGTACATTACTATAAAAACAGTGATTTAGAAGTTATTGGGTTGGTTTGGATTGTATTGTAGTTGAATATTTGTAAAGCGCTCTACATGTAGGTGCGTTTAACCCCAAGAGAAAAGCAGGATTTGAGGTGAGAGAAAGATGAGGAAAGAGCCGGAAGACTACCAGAGAGGATGACGAAGAGGACTACAGGGGAAGTCTATTCCACAAAGAGGTACCTATGCATGCAAAGGACCTCGATTGGGTCACAGAGATCCTGACGATGGGGAAGAAAGAGGTCAAGCCAGTCAGAGGATCATAGAGGATGGAGGGAAGTGGCAGAGGAGGAATGAGACGACAAAGATACTGCGCTGAAAAGGTACTGGGTCGGATCATGTTGTTGTTGCCTGTGGAAGAATTTTTCCTCCCACTGAAAAACCTTACCTAGTTTTGCGGCATGTGCGCTTGTGTAAGGATCTGGGTTGGCTATGCGTGGCCTGACATGCTTTCATTTCGCTGACGCAAGCCGGTTTTGTCCAGTGCTAGCGGTTCAGAAATTAGGACAGACTGTTGTGATTGTTCAGCTC
>SACV01103939.1:5923-16056 GCA_003999395.1 Eisenia fetida | reverse complement strand
TGAGAAAAAAACGCAGGCGAAGTGGTTCTGTTAAAAATGCGAAGTTCAGGAGGGAGGCCGTTAATCACAGACGTACTACGGCAGCTGGCACTGAACTGTTGGTCTGGTCCAACGAGTTAAAAGGGTCTGGTCTCATCAAAGACAGATATTCCCTTGCTTGAACAGTACTGCATGGGTTGTTGGCCTGGTCTAATGAGGTAATAAGAAAGGGGCCTGACATCAAAGACAGATACCATGCTGAACCTTGAATAGTACTGCATGGGTGGACTAAGAGCCCATGGCTATGTGAATTGAGTGAGTAACCTAAATCGTTAAACATAGGCACGAACTGGTCACCGATTGTCATCGATTGCCGATTGTTCCGATGGTTCAAATTGTTCCACAATCGGCCCCGATTGTGAGTGTTGCCGATGTATCGGTCTGGCTCTAGTCATAACTAGTCAGTCGGTCGACTGAACTAGGAAAATATTGTACGAAGGGGATCTTCGATCTTAGAAGTGCTATATATAAACGTTCGTCAGAGTTGAGCTGTTGCTTATAGACTCAATCGACGGAATCTGTAGTTCAATATTGTTGTTTGAGCCAAATGTGAACTAAATCTACATACCAAGAGTCATGGTAGTGTTTGAATGAAGAATAAGGACAGATTGCACTGTCCAAGGGGTGTTTAGTGCAAAGTTATGAGCTTCATCGAGAAATGTCAGGTGAAGAATTGGTCGTCAGCTAACCTTGCAGAGAACACATGCCTATAGTCGCTATAATTTAACACTGTTGAAGTCGTATTAATATCTACCTAAAGGATTGGTACCTAGTCTACTGGCAAGGTTAATGTAGGTTTATATAATACCCATAATAACACATTCAATATATGTATAGGTCTAACATGTTTAGGATTTGAATTGAGCAGTGCCACATTTGGTTTTCGTTATGCATGGACATTTCTATTTTCTGTAAACATCTTAATATCTGCATTACATTGAGCATTCAATCTGTATAAATTATAAATGAAATTTTTTTTTCTTTTAGGCTTTTTCTGTCTTGTTCGTTTGTATCTCGATTGCATCGGACATCGTCTGCTACCTTTATGTTCCCGTTCAATGGCTTTACTTTGCTGCAAGTACATACGTGTGGGTGCAGTACGTCTGGCACACAGGTGAGCTGAGCTTATGTTTAACAGGTGTGTTTTGCTTTGCTGTAATTATTGAAAAGCTGATGAAATGTGGCTGCTGCAGTACTAGTGATTGGGACAGCAGGTTTTTAGCTGTGTTTTAAGGTTATGCTTTGAGCATAAAGGAAGCTCTTGAAACTCCTATGGCAATCTTTATAGTCAAGGATTATGTTTAGCTCACAGAAAAGGTAGAAAATCCATGGCTTCTGGGCTAAATATACCTTGAGGCTTGCAGCATTATTGGGAAAGAGGTAGCATTTTATTGTGTTGTATCTAACTATCTATGGGCGTTTGTAAAGCACCTCTAGTTGAGTGAACCGCTCAGAAGCGCTGTCAAGTGTGCATGGCCCCTGCGAGAATAAGCAGGTTTTGAGGAAAGTGAAGGAAGAAGGGAGACTGCCAGACAGAATTGTAGAGCGAGCAGAAAGAGAAAATGTATTTCATAGAGAGGGATCAATTGGAGCAAAGGGATGAGACTGAGCCATAGCAGTTCTCCTATGCGGATCCAAGAGGTCAGGTCTTAGAACTCCTATTATTCCAAATTATAATATCCCTTTCTGTAATAGGTATCAGTTGAGGCTGTGTCAGCTGAGGCCTCCCCGATTTTTCTAATGTGACATGTAATAACCGAAATTTGACTTGACTTGTCTATTGGAGGAACAAAGTGGATGGTGGGAGGAAGCTGAATGAGGCCAAAGTGTAACGTCAACCAGATATTTTGGTGTAAGACCTTGTTGAACTTTCTAACTTCTTGATTCTTGATATGTGAATGTTAAAGACATTAATTTTTGTGCACTTGCGGAAAATGTATACATTTTAGAGGGCTGGAAGATGAGATCAAAATAAGACTGTCTCGTATCTTAAACCCTTAATACAAGAATGGACATTTCCGTGAAGGGTCATTCTAAATACACAATGCATAGCTGCATTTGTGTTTAGATTCAGGTTGGCACCTGTTCCTGAAGCCTACATTCTTAATAGATTTCTGTGAAGATGCCTTCTTTCCATTTCTCCTGATAGACAATGGACTAGTTAGCCCATGTTCTTTCTCTAATAAAGGAAGATAATGATAAAGTAATGAAATTTATCAAACACCAGCACTAAGGATTCAGACATCTGACTGCCAACAAGGGTGTATATATGCAGCCTAGAAGAGCACTTAATCTTCTTTATGAGACTGATGGAACTTGTGGTACAAAGGGCTTGATTAGAGTCTGTTGTTTAAACAGCTAAGGGATATGCTCTGTGAGATACTCTGCTTCACTGGAAATGTGCCACAAGACACAGCTAGACATTTAAGAGATCTTAATTTTGTTTGAACCTATTTAAAGGAAGCTTCAAACAACAAAAGCTAAACATTACACAAGAAAATATTTAAAAAGCAGTAATTTACATATTACTTGCTTTTCATGAATTCTTAAAATGTGTTCTAAATTTAAGCCAGGTAAGATATTTGTCATTTTTTTATATTGACTACTTTCTTTATGTTTTATTTATATGAGTGCGGCTTTGTTCAACTGACAATTCATAGTGAAATAACTGGAAAAGTCGAAAGTATCACACAAGCGAGGATGGCTTTGCTTGTAAAATTGAGGCTAGATTATCTCGGTAAATGAGCACTCTGGTTTTGGTAATAATTTTTTTTTCTTCCAGTGCACAGCTCTCAAATGATTTTCAAGCATTTATTCCTGGTAGGAGACTAATCCCCACATGAATGCATGTTTCTGGACTGATTAAGGTTTTAATTTGAAACAGGCTAAAAATGTTTGAAGCTAAGTTCAAAAACCTATTGTGGTATTTCATTTCTGCAAGTTAAGACCTCTTCTATCATCATCCATGCTCCCAGGAGGAGCATTTCAGTAGTTGGTACTTGAAGAATTACAGCAGGTGACAGAGGCCATGATTCACATGGTTAGTCATGCATGAAGAATGTTTTCCAGGCTGAGAACAATTTGGGGCTTCTGTTGCATCCATAAAGAACTTTGAGTGGGCCATGTTTGTGGTTCAGCCAAGAGCACATGTTGAACTTTGTACAAGATGCTCACTATAATTATAGGAGCCCATGCTAGCCTATCTGTCATCACAGGTATTTCTGCATATAAATTGGAGCTGCAGCCTCAACTAAACTTCTATTCAGGGATTTCTGAAATCCTTGTTTAAAGTTTGTTCTATCATTTCACCAGGTGCCAGTTGATGAACTACTGTGGGTGTTCACAATTACAACATAGATAGACAGATGTTAGATATTGAGGAAGCTGATTAAGGGGTTAAAACAACACTTTACTTGTCTTCTTATAAAGCTTAAAAAGGACACTTTTGAAAAATACATGCAGTTACAATATTGCCACCTGAAAAGAGTTTGTTGGCAACAGGATGTAGTTTATGGCGAAAGAGGATGAATTTTTTGTATAGACCACCACCTGTCCTCTCATTCCCCCAGCATACATCCTAAGCAGGGTAACCTGTTTCTGTAAGCCAGAGGTCTCCAAAGTTTTTTAGGCCAGGGACCACATTGATGATTTCTTAAGACTCGGCTAGCCAAACGTAAAAAAATTCAATTTAGCTAAAATATGGTTAATGAATAAGAGGCTATTTATTCCTAAGTTATGATGCAGAACAACGAAAACAACAACGGTAACAATAAATATGATTTTTCACTACTGTCATATACCTGAAAGGCTGAAACGTTTGCGCTAATGTGTACTTTGGAGACCCCTGCTCTAAGCACTTCACATTTGAAGATGGCAAGCATGTCTATGCACTTCCTCTAGCCAGCTGAGCTGCAGTTTGGGCAAATAAAAAAATTTGCTCCTGCACAGGTATGTTATATCTATTCAAAGGTGATTGGGTCTTTCCACAATTTGTCCAAAACTGACTCTGTGCTATCATTTTGCACTTGTTTAGTGATTTATCGAACCTTTATTTAGTTAATGGCTTCTAAGATAAATTCACACGATGATAACTAGTGAGACAGCTCTGCTGGACAGCACCTTTAAGCAATGACTGTGACAGTTTGGCCTTGTAGAAAGAATACCCGTTGAGAGAATCCCATGATATGCAATGCATGCATGAAATTATGCAAAGTATGGGGGAAGTGTATGGACAAATAATTAGACTTAAAGTAAAGATAAATTATGTACTGAATTTTACAAATGATGTGGACAAATGGAGATTATTTATTTGCGCTGATTTCTGTAGAATGCTGGCATCCGAAAATGATGATGATGATGATGACAATGATGATGATGATGATGATGATTAAAGCATACAAAACATTATGTGCAGTTTGATTTCTCAATTGCTGTTCTTGTGCAGTCCTAAGTTACATCTTTTTGGTGGGAGGGAGCTTGTCTACCAAACCTTAAATCTTAATGCTACTATTGTTTCAGTAACCTTGCTTCTTGCATGAAACTTGCTTCTAATGTAGGCAAGGCTGATAGAAAAGCTATGCCATACTGAATGTGATACTGTTGTTTATAGTTGCTTACCAGCCCCTGAAGAATTAGTTCATAGCCTCCTTGAGACGTGACTTAGAACTGACATTGGATGGATAGCTAGGCATAAGAGCAGCGGCTGGAAAATGTTTCTAATTCCTAGCTATGCACAATGGTTTAGTACCAATGGTGTGATATACTTGCGCTGACCTGATCTAGTCACAAGCTCTTACATTTTCACCTAAGATAAACAGGAATTATTTGCTCCTGTGAAGACTTGAATTTGACTATTCCTCAATGATCAGAATTCCTCCAAACAAATCACAGCCACATTCTTTGATAATTTAGATCATAAAGCAGATCAGTAAGGACTTGTTGATGACACCTTTTTAAAAAGCATTAGGCCTAGTTTATTTGAAAGAGATGACAAGAAATGCAACTTCAAAATGACATCTGATCTTAACTCATGACTCTTGTACATAATGCAACGATACCAGGTGGGGCATCAGTCATACCTGTACAGTGCATGCATGCTATTTTAAGTCTGATTTGTGTTGTGTGTCTGTAATGCATTGTAGATCGGGGAATATGTCTGCCTACGATCTCTCTTTGGTTGCTCTTTGTCTATGTGGAAACCTCGCTTAGACTCAGAGACTTGAAGTGTTTTCCATTTCATGTGGATCTCTGTCGACCATTTGCTGTTCACTGGTCAGTCAGCTTTTCTCTCGATTCTCGATAAATAAAGATACTTCTTGAAACCAACTTCTACCCCAACGTCTTTTCATGAGCGGCCTTATGCCATATGATCAGTAATAAAACAGGTCTGTGTCATGCAGGCATGGGCTCATAGCAACCTGTTTTATGGNTCAGTATGCAATTTTCAATAGGCAAAATCATAAAAAGAAGACAAAATTTGATTACCCTGTGCCCAATTTATAGAACCGATTACCATTTTCATAACCGGTGGGCGTAATTGCGCAACTTGTATATAGTTGTGTTAATAATCAAATCGCCACATTTGGCTTATTGGGTAGACAATCGGTAACACTCAACATCGGCCTCAACATCGGTTGTTCTCACAATCGGAACAATTGGCCATCGGAACAATCGGCTAAATGTAACATCGGTCAATCTCTATCCTGAATTGTTTTATTGAGTGCTTCGAAATGGATTGAAATGCTAGATATTTTGCATATGGAAATCACATATCTATGTAGTCTGTTGCATTTTGCTTAGAGAATGTACCCCAGTAGTAGTAAAGAAATGAAAACCTAAACTGGTCTAGTCCATCTGTTAGAATGTAATTTCAGTGTAAACATGTATTTTCAGTATATTTTGTTGCTTTAAAAACATATTATAAGCCTATAAGGTGTTGTTTTGGTACTTAATTGATCTAAAATTGGTAATGCTGGATGCTATCTTTAGCCCTCTACAACTTGTAAATACACTGCTACATTCATATGTACAATTGTACACAGGCCCTTAGCCAGCCACATGTACTGTAATAATGTACATGGTCATAAATGACCATTTCAGTTAATTGGGCCCTAACCATTATGCTGTTCTTGACATGGGTCAAATGTGCCTTTACTTGTAAGCTGAACAGGGTGTTTTAAATAACAACAAATAGAAGTTGATTTTCTATCTATGGCTCATTTGACCTTTGAGCTGAACAAGCAGTTTTAAATTCAAACAACAAATAGATCTTGAATTTCTACTCATGGCTCATTTTGTAACAAGCAATAAACTAGGCTACAAACTACAAAATTGTCTTTCTAATAGCCTGCATTTGTTGATTGTATGTACACTTCTGCATACCTACAACAGCATTTGTTCTACTCTAGAGATATTTGTTAAAGATGCACTTGTAAATGTTTTTTCGTGTAACATTGTATGCTTCTTATTGGATTGATTTTGTGGCTTTGTTGCCTTAGGATCACAATTAGCTCATGATCATCATTCTTTTATGTGCCTGAAGTGTGGATTGTTCATTTAGGCCATGAAGCTGAATTTTTACTGCACGATAATTAGCATTGTCTGACCAGGATATGAACATGAACTTGCATTAAGCAGTGCTACACTATCCAATAACAACCAACATAAAGAGCATAATGTAATGGATCAGGCGACATCATCGTAAAGGCAGTGCTATATGATACAAATTACAAAACATTATTTGTATCATATCAGATATGTTGCAACAGTTGTTCAAGCCTTACTGTTCTTGTCGTTCACTTGACTTGCAGCTGTCTTCTTAGAAGCTGATACCTTTCGGCCTAGGACAAGCCCATGTGATTATGCCAATGTTGTTGCATACATGTACTGATTGAGATTTGTGTGCTGAATAATTTGAGCCCTATGTAGTGAAATAGGAAAAATAGGTCTGGACATAGAGTTGTAAAATGGCATGACAGATGCAACCTGTTAGTGAAGTCCATTTTTAATGGCTGTCTTGTAAATGTCATGGGATGATAAAACAATTTTCCTTTGGGCTGAATGTGGGACATTGTGGGTCATTGCTTGGCTTTAGGCCTAATTAAAGTTATTTAAGTACTAATTTTCCTTGGCGTCTTTATTTCTGTTGACTCCTAGACACCAAAAGTATTTTATCATCATTATCATATGCATCATCATCATGACCAGCAGTCCCTGACACCAGCTGATTGGTGGCAATGGATAAGAATAAATGTCCTTGTCTTCCTGCTGCTGCTGTTGTTTCTGCTGTTACTTGATTTACCACTAGAACTACTACAACTACTGTCATAATCGTCCTATTTATTACTACAACATGCTTTGGTGCAAGCCTGTAGCCTGGTAATGACAGAGACTATGAGAAGACTTGCTCATGGTGTGACTGGTATACACGCAAGTATGGGTCAACTTGGTAGTAATTTTGAGTAGGGGTCAGATACGAGTAATGGTCATTGTTACAGGTACTGGCCAGTAGCAAAAATGTGTTATCTGCAGGCCTCTAGTGCCACCCTTGATCAGCTACCCAGGCTTTTGATGGTCAGTGACAGCGCAGGAGACCAGAAGAGGATCGGGGCATTTCTGGCCAGGATGAAGCGCCAGGACTTCTTGCCTCCACAATCGCCAGATGCAGACCAGATGGCTGACCGAGCAGACGAACGATTGTTTTTGGCAGTACTGTCGAATAAGAATCATGTACTCCACAGCCGACTGCCAGTCAAGCACCTAAAATCTAGAATTTAAGGCCCAGAGCTCATGATTATTCTCTCCCATCCAAAGATGAACAGAATTATAACCCGCCTACTATACAAGAACTTTTATACAATGTAGATAGTTTGTGTAAGAACTGCATTTTTATTCTTCAATAATTAACCATTCCAACTTTCATCCGCGACAATAGTGATCGTACTCTTGTCTTAATTACTTCAGTTGTGGATGTGTCAGCTGTTGTTTTTGCTGGCAATAAAACAAATGTTGATTGATTGATTGATTGATTGATTATCTGGACGAAATTGAAAATTGGGTCAAGATTGTGGATTGGAAAAATTGCACAGATTCATCATACTGGCACAGCCACCTGAGAGGCCTTGCAGCATAGGTCACTCAGTGGACTACTAGGCTAATTTGTGCAGTAGGCTATTAGATTAAGTCCCACTGGTTCTTGGTAGGGAGTCTAGGGACATGCTGTATCTTGAAAGTGCATCTAAGTAACTCAGAGATCTGATGAAGACGTGATGCTGGAGAGGAAAAGACTCAAAAGACGGCATTGACTGAGGAGCAGTGTCACTGATTGGAGAAAGATGACACTGACAGCGGAAGGAGTGGCACATTCAAGGAGTAGCAGATTGGAGGTGTTCTGAAACTGATGCCTCTGTATTCTGGAACTGATTATCTTCTCATTAAAGAAATTAAACTGCCTGCCTTTTTGTTATGCCTTCAAGCTGATTTCTGACCCCTTTTCCACACCTAAGAAAAATTAGATGATTATAATTATCACTACTCGCTATAAGGCCTTAAGTGTATTGTATTGTATTGTATTCGAACATTTATATTATATATAGCACTTCTCACAGCATAAAGCCTTACAGAAGTGCTTTTCAGTGCTAGTGGCTCTTAGAAAATAGACAGCTTTTAAGAAGAGCTAGAGAGGTGGACAAATTAGAAGAGAGGAAGGTATTATGAGAAGCCGGCAGAAGACGATGCCTCAGGGATGGACCGATAACAGTGGAAGACCTAGACTTAACCATAGTTCTCCTAGCCCAAGGAACAAAGAAGTCCCGTCTATCGAAAGAGCGAAGAGGACATAGAGATGTGATGGAGAAGAGGACATAAGATGTGATGGAGAAGGGAGTGCTCCAGTTTAAAGCACGCAATAGATTGGTCGATTTGTGTTGTCAGGAAACTGGTCAAAGTTAAACAAGTCAGGACACATATATGCAGTGTCTTTCAGCTAACGTGCAAACGATAATGGTGTGTAGGGTTGCCAGGTGGCTCTTACCAAAATACCAGACAATGGCCATGCCAATGTCTTTGGTGCAAACTATTGAGCTATTTACACATGTATAGTCCGGTATTACTATCAATATTATACCGGACAAAGAGCCGAAGTATTGGACAGTCTGGTTAAATACCGGACACCTGGCAACCCTAATGGTGTGCTGTGACCTACTGGGGGCATACATTTGAAGGATAAATCCTTTGCGGATAATGGATAAATCTATGCGGCAGAGATATTGCGCCGCATAAGTAATTTTCGCAGCAATTCCGAGGCAGAAGATAATCTAACTTGTACTTACACTATGATTAATTTCAGCAATCCAACTTCTACTTACACTATAAATTTTTTAATCATTGTGAGGGTGTGGAAGGTGTGGTGCCATTGTTTTACTTAACTTATATAGCTTACTGAGTTACTGTGTAATGCACTTTCACTTGGATCATTTCATCTCAAATCAACCAGGAAAATAGCAATTTTCCACCACACCCCTTGCAAGTTTCCTGAAATTTTTTATGCAATATAGAACATAATAATATAGTGTTAGTATTATCATGTATCATTCCTGCTGCTGATAATGTCCGAAATTTTAGCGAGAATTGGCCTCTGTGCAATATTTACAAGTTTTTTGTATTAAAAATCACCAGTAGCATAACCCAGCTTTTTGCATATATAGAAAGAGCCCAAGGAAGTCATTACATAAAACAAGTTTCAACCCTTTAGATCATTTCCTGGCCAAGATATGAGAATCCAAACTTTTAGATCGTGTCGTTTTCTCGCGATTCGTTTTTCGCTTGTTAACTTCAAAAATTAATATCCGGGTCAAATTTTGAGATATCCCACTCAAATTTTCATAGTTATTCCTAGTTTTGCATGTAGTTTATGTATACAGAATTTCAGGAAAATCCAAGGGTGTGGTGTATGCCTCTCGTTGATGTGATATGTATGTTCAGTTGTAACTTTGCATTGGTAAAGCATTGAAAAAAAATTTCTTTCTTTCCTAAAACGCTTGGCACTTTATCACAAATTCATTAACATACAAAAGGGAACATAAATATGAAATTTG
>SACV01102414.1:5044-16082 GCA_003999395.1 Eisenia fetida | reverse complement strand
TCCAGTACGGTCGCCTGGAGACCGTTCAGCTGCTGCTGCAGGCGGCCAAGGTCAAGGGCCTTGACCTTGCGTCCGAGGACAAGCCACCGCTTCTTCTGGCCGCTAAGAGCGGGCACAAACAAGTCCTGCAGATTCTTTTAGATGCCGGGTTCGACATCAACCAGAAGGTAGTTGTGTCTGTGTATGTATGTATGTATGTATGATTTTACTATGTATGTTATGGTAGTTTGCTGGTATGTATGTATGTATATATGTATATATGATCCAACTGTGTATGTTATGTTAGTTTGCATGTATGTATGTATGTATGTATGTATGTATAAATGTATGTGTCTCTTTGTGGAATAACCTTCCTAAGAAACTTGGGCTGAGATTTTGGTGGGTGGTGTATTCATTAATACGCCAAGATATCTGCTTGCCTCTGAGTAGATACCTTGAAGGGGCGCTACATAAATATTCGGTTACATTAATGTCCATTGCTCGAGAACTTGTCTGTTCTCCCGGAGTGTTTACATTGTAAGGGCCTCTGAATACCGGCAGTCATTACTGCTAGTGGTGCTTTATAATGGCCCAATCAAAAATACAATACAATGTATGTATTTATTATTACTCCATTGCCAAGCATCACTGCCATTCACCTTCAACCATCTCTACCGTTCAGTGACCACTTTTACCATAAACACTAGCGACGAGGGTGTACTAAGACTTGGAAACTTATGCTGTTCGCTATTAAAGTGTTAAAGATAAAGTAGTAAATTTAGGTAAGTAAGACAGCAGTTATTATTTGAAATTTCTGCCATTGTACTCAATTACGGTTTACACAGAACTTTAGCGTTTTATGAGGTCATCTATTGTTCACAGATTAGTGTCAGATGCGTATGAGGCTGCTTTGCTTATGTTTATCCAGACAATTTTGATGTGTTTATGTTCGAAACGATTTGCATTCCGATGAAAACTATTTTTAGACGACCAATGGAACGGTTTTACACGAAGCCTGTATGTACGGCCGACTAGAGATTGTTAAATTGTTATTGGAAAAAGGTACGATTTGCGTCACTTTTACTAGTGCTAAGCTCAGTTTGTAGCTAATTCAGCTTTTGATTGATGAATATATGTTTAACTTTAATATGTCTAAGTACAGTATGATACTTACCTATTTGTTTAGTTGATATTGTAATTTTAACTCCAATATCTCTGTATAACTTTGTGATAAATATCTGTTTAGTTAGTAATATAATTATAACTTTAACATGTCCGATAACTTTCTGATATATATGTATTCATTTAGTTGGTATATAATTTTAACCTGAACATCTCTTTTAAATTTGTGATAAATGCGTATTCATTTAGTTCGTATACAATTTTAACCTTAGTATCTTGGATCTTTGTGATAAATACGTATGCATGTTGTTGTTATATAATTTAACTGTCACATTTCCAATAGCTTTGCTGGGTAAACGCGTAAACACGTGTTCCTTATTGCAGTGTAACTGCTATCCTACGATATGTCTTGTTGGTGTCTGTTCTCCATATTCGACAGATGCTGATTGGAGGAGCCTGGTTGCCTGCTATCTATGCTCTTTCTGCTACCAGTGCCACCATCTGTTATCATTTATCTCACTAATCTATTTTCCCTCTAATGTCTTCTGCTTTCTTATCTGGTGGCCTTGCAGTTTTCTACACAGTTCTGTTCTTGAAGTGGTTTTCTTCATTAAAACTTGGTACCTTCTTTATTGAAAACTAATATCCCTTTTACTGAAAATAGTACCCTTTTAAAATTAGTACCTTTTTATTAATAATTAGCACCTTTTAAATTAAAAATTAGTACCCGTTTTACATTTAAAATTATTCTCTTTATAAAAACTTATCTTCTTATTGAAAATTAGTACCTTTTAAATTACTACCTTTTCTATTAAACATTAGTACCTCTCCTATTAAACATTTGTGTTTTTACAGGCATTGACGTTAATGTCAGGGACAGTGAAAACAAAACTGCTGTTGATTTGCTGAACGATCTAAATACTCCAATATCACTTGAAATAAATAAAGCCATTAACGGTTGGTTAATTGCTGTTATTTGTTTAATTAACTTCATTACTTTAGTACAAGGGTTCTTGAAGTTTGTTGCCATGGGTACCATTTTACTAGTGAAACCTAAGGCTTGACAACTACCTCCTATGACCTAAGAAGATTTACAGATATTTGGTCATCAACATTTGGTAATCTGTTTACACCACTACAGGAATATGGGGTAACTCAAGACAGTGGCGTCAATCTGGTTTGAAATCTTGGGGGACGTGGATCCGGCTTTGGAAACTGGGGGTCGTGGGTCCTAAATGTTCAACAAATGGAGGCACATAGCACCTGATTGAGGGTATCATCCCGGAATTTTTATTTAATTATACACAAATATTCTATTTAGGAAAAGTCACCACTTTGGAAAGTGTTCTTATCTCATATTCCTGTACAAGTTTAGGATATAATAATATTTCACGACCCCCCACACTCTAAAATCTGGGGTCGTGACCCCCCAACCCCCAGGATTGATGCCTATGACTCAAGACTGCAGAACATCTTGCATGCACTTCTTGAGGGTCACATATGGCCCCCACTTTGAGAACTATTGATTTGGTAGTATCATCATTATAGTGCACGATGACGTAATTCGAGGGTATGCCCGGACCTGCCAACAAACATTTATCTGTTGAACATGATTCAATTATTTTTGTGCAAGTTCTGAAGCTGCATATTCCAGTCAGTTGCATGTATAGAAATTATAAAAGCTCCAATATATTCATTGGAATGCTCTTGCTGTTCATTCTGAACCTAAGGCAAGCTTGAAAAGTAGTTAATAATTAAAATTATTTATGGTAATTAATAATTAAAATTAATTATTTAATAATTACAATTAATTAGTTAATAATTAAAATTAATTAGTTAGTAATTAAAATTAGTTAGTTAATAATTAATTTTTGTTTTCTGCTGTTTCAGACCACATAAATCCCCAAATCGAAACAGCGTCCAATGCCCGTCTGTCGACGTCAAGTGAAGTTGATTACGACTACTTGCCCGGTTCAAAACCGACAAAAGATGGCAGCAGTCCTAGAAATCGGTAGCCGACTGGTTTCATGTTTCTTAGTGGTCCAAAAAATAACATTTATTGGTGAAAGTCTTAATTTATTTAATGCATAGTAAAGAATTCTACTCAGAAGCATTGTTCCCTTTTAGCTGTGCACTTGCGTGCGCGCACAGGTTGTGAAACAAGTACACACAAGAAACTTGGAACGCACTTAAATTTTCCTTCAGAAAATGTTTTTGCATATATTTCATGAACATCATTCCAAAATCAGATGAGTTCAGGTAAAATGTTGCACAAAAGAAATTTTACGTGCACACAGACTTTAAAAAATTTGAGGGGACATTGCTCAGAAGCCTTCATGGCCCTGCGTTTTGAAGATCAGAAAGAGACCAAGAGCCAGATGAACTGAGATTTTGATAGTACCATTATAGAGAAAGCACAGTGTTACATAATGAAGCATGACCGGATTACCTATTATTCATTGGCCCAATTTTTTTGCCTATTATTACCTTTCTACTACTATTACTATTATTATTATTATTTATTATTTTTATTAATATTTTTTTATTTGAGAAGAAGCACAGACTGGGTTAACACACTGCAACCCATTACAATACACACAAAAATAATAACATCCTGTATAAGCATTACTAAGATATACAATCAATACAAATAATAGTATAATAGCCTCAGAGCTTAGCTATTGTAAGTGGATATCACAGGTCAGGTTTTCAGGGTTTAGGTGTAAGCCATCTTAACAAGGTGCTAGGGATATAGTTGGTATCATCCGTATAGTTAAATTTGTTACGTGTGCAAGGTCACACCGAAGTGTGAATCTTAGGTGCGGTTAGCCAGAAGGAGAAGCTGCAGTTTAATATTCAGGTGCTTGAAAGCCAAGGAGAAATAGTGAGTTTTGAGTGAGTTTTGAGCCTCTTTTGATAACACAGTGAAGTTTTTTATGGAAGTTTGACTTTGGATAGGTGGCGCCACCGAATATCATTTACACCAAGCCCTAAGTGCCTTTTGACACATCAAGTAGAATGCTCTGTATACCAAGTGTCTTGATACATTCACCCTTTATTACGATTACAATTACATTTTAGATTACGGAGTGAGGACAGTTCAGACAGCAGTGTGAGCCAGAAGACATCAGCAGAACAAGAAGAAAGCATTTACGATCACCCAAGAGGTGCGAAGATAAAGCATGTTTATATACCAATAATCCAATATTATTGTGGTGTTAGTGACAAAATGTACAGACGCCTTCTGGTAACGATTGAATGTCTACTGTACTCTAGATGTAGTTGTTAGATTACTGATGTTGTGAGATGTGTGCACAGCTGAAATGTCTTTAGACCCATGTTGTCTTTGGTCAGCACTCATTGACTATGGCTTATCACACCATCTGGAATTTTATACCTCTTACCACTTCCATCATTTGCCTTAAATAGAATGCTGCTTTTCCCTTCTATGGTTCTATGTGTCGTGTTCTGCCCAGAACGTAACTTTGAACAAATTTGGAGGGTTTTTCCATTGATTTTGGACATATTTTTATGCATTTTTAGGCTTTTATTATATGGACGGATTCATTTGGGGAGTTTGAACCTGAAATCCCCCATGGTTCTACCTCTATCTTTGAAATGCACTTGTGCTGTAAGGGTCTTTATCAAATAGTTGCTAAGATTCTAACTTGCTCACAACTGGATACTTTTCTCTTAAATTTTACTGTTCATTAAGTTTCCTGTACCCCTCGTCTTGAAAATACACTTGTTACGTTCTGTAGCGGGTCATTATCAATTTAAATTGTAATGTATTGTATTCTGAGTATGCTTGGAATGTTCTGCCTCTTCCTGTTTGCAACTCTTTTAATAATACCGTCTTTCACAAACTTGTCTGCTAGCGTCTACGCATAACTCTTACTTTACTTATTACTTGCATTTTCAAATTACAGTTGTATTGTATTTGCAAACAGTTTTGTTCACTTGAAAATGAATGGTGACATGTTGCGTGTCAGGATATAAGAGGCTATTAGATCAGACTAGAAGTGTATTAGAAGAAGAAGAATAGTCCCTTAAATCCCTAGGGCTGCCATGGGCATGAAGTGTTAGCAACTTCATTTTCTTAGCCACGGCATATGAGGGTGGGTGGCCAGAACTCTCCCTCACCATCTCATCTTCCAACTGACAGTGTGCGGTCAGTGTACTCATTGTAGCCGCTTTTGCTAGAGGCACTGANTAGGCCAATTCATACCCCCTCAGGCCAAATTATACCCCCATGATATCAATCACGATCTCAATATTGTTGAGCGACATACCCTAGAATTATTTAATTTTTCAACAAGTTACTGATTATTCGGTTTTGTCAGGTAAGTTAAGTAAGAAAGCTGAGCTAACCGAACTTAAATCTTAAAACTCTAAAGCTGGCCATGCAATTCGTCTTCCAGGGTTGAAAATTAAAAATTAAATATTAACTTAATATATAATTGGGGCATGGCCGGATTTAATAATAATAATAATAACATCGTAACACAGCCATGCCACTACAAGGGCGCCTTACAGTCAACTAGTCAGATTTAGTCGTGGTCAAAGGCGTGCCACTGCACAGGGGCCTCCACCAGCTAAGGGCCTCCACCAACCCCAATAAATGCTTTATAGATTAATTACAGTCGCGTGCACAAGCCTCCTAGCACAGCCGAGTTGACTTGCTTTAGAACGTTGGCCATGGCTTAAATTCCTCTACAACTAACTAAAAGTCTCAGCATAGTCAGTCTTCATTTAATCTGGACAGGTTACTCGCAACCCTGATTATACCTTGGGTTAAAGCGGCCCAGGCTAGATTATACCCCTGTATATTATGGCCTGGGCCAAATTATACCCCGGGGTATATTATGACCTGAAGGGGTATAAATTGGCCAAGGCCATAACATACCCCGGGTATAAATTGGCCTAGGCCATACTATACCTGGGTATACTCTGGCCGGGGGTATATTCTGGCCTGTTACACCAGACTTTGAATTGATTTGCTTTGCTGTAGTGTTGCTTTTGCCCTCCATATCTATTTGATTTGCTTTGCCTTTTCGTCTGATTGGTTGCAAGATTACGGACTTGACCTACATTTGATTGGGTTTCAATGGCACCAGATCGAAACTTGTCGTCTGATTGGCTGCAAAATTATGGACTTGACCTACATTTGATAGGGTTTCAAGGCACCCGATCGAAACTTAAAATGTCCAAATATTAGAATTTAAAGTAAATTGTAGGATGACTTTAATCGCTGTGTTGACCTAGAGATTCGCATATGAATGTTTTGTAAAGTTCCATCTTGCTAGAGCAATATGTTTGTCAGTTTTTATTAGGACAGACAGAGGGAAGGACATTCTTTCAGAATTATAGCATAGGTGATCACTAAAGTTCTATTTTAATATTTAGGTAGACTGGTTCTCTCCTTTCTGCAGTATGTAATATTTCTTCCTGGAGTCATTGCCCAGTAAATATCTATTTTTCATAACTGTGATGATGACGATTACGAGGACGTCTACAGGTGCACGAGAACCTCCTTATTTCACACTTCCGTATAGTGGCACAGTGGCCGATTGGTTAGAGCAGTGGTGCACAACCTTTTCCGGCCGCGGGCCACTAATCGATCTCTTGAATTTTTCGGGGGCCAAACAGGTGTCAAGACCTATGTCAGGTCAATGCTTGTCAAAATTTATGAAGACGATGTGCACAGTAAAACAAATGACACAACAGGGCTTAAGTGGCTAAGAATAAATGTAGTCTGAGTGTAAAACACTGCAAATTAAACTGGAACTTTTAATTTTTCAATTTCACTAGCCTCCACTGAGAGCTATGAAAGGGTTTCCTGAAACAGTACCATCATCCAGACCATTCTATATTATTTATTTTACATTTGTCACAAGTTGTGTTGTTTGGTGCTCATCCAAAAAACTTCTCCCACTGTATAGGCCTACTACTTCTTTTCCAGCGATATTCTTCAATGCTTGGTTCACATCTCGTCTGCTCCTCCTCTTATCCAATGTGGTTAGTCCACACCTATTCAACCTATCTTCATAGCTCATATGCTTGAGAGCCAAAAGCAAATAGCCTCTGAGTAGATGTCCGGCCGGATGCTGTTACTGCTGCATAAACGTTCAGTTACATTAAAATCATCTAGCTCTTGTTCGCACTTTCTTCAATTTTTCCATGTCCGGTTTATGGCAATGATAACCTGTATGTAATATTCCAACTGTGGCCTAACGATGCATTTGTACAACCTCAGTATATTGTATCCTTGACTCTGTTTACTATTTTCCTCCATATTGTAGCAACAGTTAAATTAGCCTCCTTTTCTGCTTCTACATGTGATCATTGCCTTGAAGGTTTTGCACTCTTGTGCATAATCACACCAAAGTCCATTTCTTACTCAATCACCTTCTATACCAGAAAAACACACAAAGACGACACGAAGTGCGAGTAAGGGATCTCATGACACTTTTGTATTACTAAAATACCGATAGATTTTCAATGACCACAGTGGAAAGTCAGCGCGATGGATGCTGCAGCACCTCTACAATGAGCTTGGAGAAGTCAGGCTGAAGATGGTTGTCAGCTGATTTCATGTGCTATTTTTGTGAAGTTCAAACTGTAAACTAAATGTCTGGGCTTAAAATAATCACTTTTCCTATTGGACGCCACGGGCCACACGAGGTCTCGTCGCGGGTCGGATGTGGCCCACGAGCCGGACGTTGTGCACCACTTGGTTAGAGCACTTGACCTGTAATGCAGAGGGTAAAGGTTTGAGCCTCACCCGAGATAGTTGTATTGTATTGTATTTATACATTTATATAGCTCAGGCTTTAGGTCAGGCTCCTGCCTACCTTACCAACTTGAAGAGGCACTATATAAATGTCTGCAACGAATAGCGCTTCTTGCAGTGCGCACCAATCAGAAGTGCAGTTGCTCTCTAGGGACCTTGAGCAAGTCCTTCACACGCAGTTGCTCTGCAATACCACTGCATCTGTGCCACCGAGGTGTGTACGTGCACTTCTGAGCTTCCTGTTAGAAGGGTGTTATCAGAGATCGGCTGTATTGTACTGTATTGTATTGCACAGATTCGGATGTAACTATGGACTTGAGACTGAGTTAGACGGACTTGAATTAGACTACTCACTGTTTAAAATGAGCTCGTTGTAATATAATCTTAAGACAGTGTCGTTCTTGATATGTCCCAAAAAGGCTGTGTTATAGTTGGGCCCCATTGTTTGTGTGATTGTTTGTCGTTGTTTTCATCGTCAGATTCATCGTGACATTTGTGTTCATTTGTCATGATCGTTTTCATCATGACCAAGATTGTTTCATCACAGTCGTATTCACTTTTGTCATGCTGACCAGTTTCATACTGATCAGGTTTCATCATCTTTGCTTTCATCAGCATTTGAAGATGTATGGATTGGTATTAATGGGGCGCTGTAGCTCATAGGCGTCAATCCTGGGGGGGTGAGGGGTTGCAACCCCTGAGATTTTGGGATGGGGGTCGTGGGATCTCCATGAAATATTATTGTATTCTATATTGTACAGAAAAATGAGATGAGAACTTATCAGAAACAGAAAGATTTGTGTATATTAAATAAAAATTTTGAGGATGATACACTAAATCCTGTGCTACGCGCCTCCTTTTGTTGAACTTTTAGGACCCATGCCCCCCAGTTTTGAAACCCAGACCCACGACCCCCAGATTTCAAACTTTCAAACCTGATTGAAGCCACTGCTGTAGCTGATTGGTCACAGCACCCACCCTGTAATGCATTTTATACAGGTTCAAGGCTCTCCTCTTACTGCTTAAGCTTTTTAGACATCGTTCTTTGTCTTTGGTTATTGGGCCATGTATGTATATATATATGCATGGGAATTAATGCAAGTTGCTTAAGACTAATTGGTATCGCTGTGACTGGACTGGGAATACCTCTGATTAGGGGTGCTTGACAAATTCTTGAATGAAAGAATAAATGGATGTATATACACAGATAACATTGTTGGTGAGATGCACAACTTCTCTTCTTGAATAACCAGAAGAAGTGCAGTTCCTTAAGCTAGCCCCGAGGCAGCCATGGGTAATTGGGTATGAAGTGTTAACGACTTTGTTTTCTTTGCCTCGGGATACAAGTGCGGGTGGCCAATCCTCTCCCTCGCCATCTCATCTTCCCACTTACAGTGTACGGTCAGTGTACTCATGAATCCTAGCTGAGTTGTCTAATGGGTGCAGGTGGAGCAGAAATCTTGAGCCAAATTTATGCCCTGGTGGGGATTGAACCCCTGACCTCTTGACTGGCAGTCCAGCATGATAACCACTTGACCACCATGCACCCGCCTAAAATGTCGTTGCTCTAATTAGATGTACAACTGTTGTTGGAAATTTTACAAGGTCATTGGACGTCTCCGAGGCTGATCTTCGTATGTGCCTACAGACTTGTACTTTGCTATAGTGAGTTCCGTAGGTGTCCTTAAATTAGGGATGCACCGAGGTCAATCTTTTTACCAGGTACCAAGTATTAAGGCCTTTTTTTGCCTAGTACCGAGTAACTGGTATTTAACAAATTAGGAAAATTGGAAGATATGTAAGAATTGTAAGAAAGTACTGAACACAGAACACAAGTTTGTAACTTTGTATGTTATTAATTCGGCACAAAATATTTTTATCTACTGTTTTGTTCAATATTTTGCTTTGAAAAAATAAAATTTACTCGGACTAATTATTTTACCGAGTCCGGGTAATACCGAGTAGTGAGATACTCGGCAGATACCGAGTACCGAATGGGCAACTGGTACGTCCCTACCTTAAATGTGCTGTAGGTGAAGCATGCATCTGCTCTCATTGATATTGTGAAGTGAAAGAAGTTATTAGCTTTGGGAACAAAATAAATATGATACTCCAATGATTTACAGATGGTTAAAGTAAGCAGTTATGGCGGTCAGTTATTGAGTTGTAATTGTGGTTTTATAGATGATTGTTTGTATTAATATTCTACCCAACCATCCATCAGGTAATGTTCAGCATCGATTGTCTCTATTATTCTATCCAACCATCCATAGGGTAGTGCTCAGCAGCTTGTTGCAGACTTGTCATAATGCCTTGGCTGGGTAGATATAGCTAGATATCATAGTTGATGCGTTGTTGTCACAATCTGTTAAAATGATACAAGATTCTTGGTTGTTTTATTGTATTGCACACCTTATTGTGATTTTGAAATGGTCCCTAAAAGGTGCTATTATAAATGTCCTTATCCTTTGCACACAATTGTTCTGCTATGGAGTAGTTTAGATCTACACCATAGATCAGTGGTCCTTAACCTTCTCAAGGGAGCCGAACCCCAAGAAAATTCACGACGACACATCGAACCTCTCTAGATTGAACAATAACTTTTTAAATCATGGGAACAGAGGGAAATAAAAAAAACTATCAAAATGTGATACAATAAGAATACAGTCAATGCTTTAACTGCTAACAGTTAACTAACAGTACTATTCGAACCAAATTTATCACACTATATACATTTATTTTAAAAAGTCAAAATATAAAAATAAAATAGCAAATTTTTTACTTAAACTCTGTGACCCTGAATATGTATCTCGGGGGTTCTGTAGAACACTGGTTAAGAAACGCTGCCATAGATGCTCTGTCGTATGGTGAACTTCTGACCTCTGAAGGAAGGACAATGTTATCAACAATATCACTTAGTCATATTGTTTTTGACTGTATTCTATACATGGAGAAGACTAAAATACAAGTCGTCTTTGCGCTCTTCCCCTAATGCCCTTCTTAGGAGTTAATTATTTCATATGTTGTAGAACCGTGCAGATCCGTTGATCAAGAACAACAAGGGTGAGCGAGCACTCGATCTCGCGATCCAGTACGGTCGCCTGGAGACCGTTCAGCTGCTGCTGCAGGCGGCCAAGGTCAAGG
>SACV01096970.1:0-10927 GCA_003999395.1 Eisenia fetida | reverse complement strand
AATTGACCATTAGCTAAAGACTTGCTGTTGTCACTGCAGGTAATTATTATGTATCACAATCAATGACATATGGCAGATTAACCTAATATGTCATATATTATATATATACACTATTACACATAATGGCCAGCAGTCAGTCATCCATATGTAAATACAACTGGGCGGGAACCTCAAAACTATAAGCCTCCTAGGGCATCTATGCCATGGAAACCTTGGAGCGCATGCTCCATCTAAAAATGGGGCATTGGGGGGCATTTAAATTATTGTACCATTAAATTTGTTATTATTTGCAGTTATTCTGTGGTGTCGGTGTGTATGTGTGTGTTTGCGTGAGTGCCGTTAACTTGGTTAATTTCTTGAATAATATCTGGTCTGTCTGTCAACAATGCTTACTGCCCACTTACTTTAAAAGAACCAACGCATCTACCAAAGTTATGACGTCGCTCACACTTGGTAATTTCTTGATGTTATCGTTTGTGCAGAATAAAATCGAAAAGCTCTTTTTGTCAAACAAATGGTCTGTATTTGGTCTTAAGTCATTGTTGTAGTGAATACTGTTTAGATAGTCATGTAGTAAATCTAGTGAAATGCCATGAGAATTGCGATGTTGAAGTGCTTAAAAGTTTGCTGCTGCATGTTAGCGTGTGCTGACAATGGAAGAGCCATTGCAAAAAGCCTGGTTTCAAATGCAAAAGTTATCCGGCCTACTATATTACTCAGCTAAATACAAGGTGTCAAAGTAGACATGACCCCATGTATACATACAAGTGTTTTTCCTAGTCTTTTACATTGTATGTCATGTGTAAGGATTATTGTCATACAGTGTTTTTCCCACACTCCAGTCAACTAATAGTTTTGGCACAGACTGTTTGGTGTACATGGCATGTTCATTTAGGTGCGAGTTATTGGTATTTTACATTGCCAATGACAAACCTGTATTAATAGCAGATGATGCAGAATATAGCCAGCGCTGAGACCAATCGTAATTGCAAATCACAGTGAACTGAATTCGCTCAGCACCAGCAGTTTGTGGCTTAACAACATTCCAGTGATGGTTGGAGAAATGTTTGGCAATTGTTTGTGGGTTTCAGTTACTCATTTGTAGCAAAAGCTGTCAGTGATGACAATTGTGAGCATAGTTCACCTGTTACCAAGCTTCTGCTGAGCCTGGCAGTAGTTTCACAGCCTCTGTTAACATGTCTTAACTTGCATCAGGAAACGACGTGTCCGACTCCGACGGTTCAGTGGAGGAGAACACCGTAGTGGTAAAACATGACACTGGCTTTCAGGTTGAAAATCAGACTCCAAGTAGTCAGCTTGTGCGGCCGACAGCAGAATACTATACTTGGGGTGTGGGTGGCGCTTTGGTAGAGTCGACGCCTTTCGTCCGAAGGGTCATGGGTTCGACTCCTGCTCTAGCCGCCACGTAGGGACCTTGGGCAAGTCCTTNGAAAAACGTCAAATTCCGCGGCATTCCGTGGAAAAAAGACGAATTCCGCGGCTGAAATTCCGCGGCAAAAACCCAAATTCCGCGGCTCGGGTCGAAATTCCACGGCCCGCGGAAAATTGTGGGCCCTATTCATCAGTTGATAGACCACAACTCATATTTTAATGATCATGTTCAGTCGTTTCTTATGTAGTACACGTTTGGCCAATCTGGTATTTTTGTGACATGATCTTGGGATTTGAAAAACGGAGAGCTGTTTAACGTATGTGAGCGATAAATGAGGTTACACAGATTGAGATTGATCAAATAGAGTAGAGGCGGAGGATGATGAATAAGATTATGTGATAGATTGCAGCATTATACTGTTGTTTAAATGTGTGATTTTTATTTTGTGAGATGTAACATGATTCAGGTGTTGTGGTCCAGCAAACACAGTTCTGATGCATTCTGGGAGATGTGGTGTAAATGCTGTGCTCTGAGCTGTTTAAATTTTGATTTAACTTAAACTCTTAACTGTTTTAGGGTCGATTATGTCGACTCGTTGGGAAGGTCACGGCGATGCATGAAAAAAGATCTTGCATCTTTAGAGAAGATGGATAGAGAACTTTCCGGAAAAAGGTAATGTCCGCTTTACTCGTTCCTTCTATACAAGCTTACGTGAAATACCTTGTGCCGATTTTGCATGTCGATGTTTTAATTTTTTATTAAGTTAGCTTAGGATTTGGCTTAGACACTGCTTTAAAATTCCAGTTATAGTGTGTTTTGTGCTGCTACAAGTTTCGTAATGATGATGGTTAGATTCGTCATCATCCGTTCATTCAAGGATTTATATAGCACTTTTTCAAGTAAACACCTCAGAGGCACTCTGTGATTGGGACCAATGCGAAGATGGCAGTGATAGAGTTAAATGTCTAGTTGCAATTACAACATCACTAGATGTGCGCGAGTTCTAAGTGGTAAATAAGCTGATATGCATCTGAATGAATTAAATGTGGTTGCTTGGAGTAACACTGTGAGTTTTATTACGGAGCCTAAGTTACATGCAGTTCTTTCTTGTAGAAAGGTTGTATTTTAGAGTAAGGTGTTTAGCTCATGAATCATAGCATGGAATAAATTTATGATTTACTTTACGTGTTTGTTTAACTGTTAGGGAGAAACCGTCTGTGTCCGAAAACAAGATGGATTTGATGTCGTCAGACATGAAACGGGAGCTGGAGAGGCAGCAGTGGGAAAAGGAAGCGCAGATGGAACTGGAAGGACCTTCTGGACCAGTTCATTATTCCAACGTACAGTTCAATGGTAGGTGGTCGGCATCTATTTTAACTTTTTTACATTATAAATGGACGATAAGTAAAACATGTACTACCTGGTACGTTCTGTGATGAGAAAGGTATAGGCTACTGAAGTCAAGTTCAAACAAAGTCAGACCAATTTCCAGAAGGTTGGGCTGCTAACATGCAAGTTTATTTTTATGCTGAAGGCTTACTGGATTACTGGGAATGTGTTATTTGTGAGGAAACTTTTTACTCACTAGCTCAATTAAACATATCAATTAATGTTATTAACATTAATTAACGTTAATGTTGTCTCTCATTTGATGAAAGTTAATTCCTTGGCAGAGTAGTTTGGATTGAATATTCTTTGTAGTTGAAATGGTTGGAGTTCTTTGTGTGCTAATATTTCCTGTACCTTTACATGTTTATGTGCCTATTGTTTAAACTTACTGTAAATCGTGTGCTTGCAGAGGTCCGTGATCATGGAGTCGGGTTCTTTGGTTTCGCGAAGGATGAGGAGACTCGACAACAGCAACTCGACGCTCTGAAGGAACTTCGTGACCAGGTAAGGTACACAGTCTGCAAGCTCCACCCACTTATTAAGCTTCTTGTTTTATTCTCACCTGTGTTTCCATGCCACTATTGCCTTGTTGTCTGCCTTTCTGTGTAGGAATCTTGAGATGTTCTTTACTTGTTCTTAGTTCAACACTGCCTTGATTTTGATGATTGAAATGAAGTCCTGAGATAAATGTTGAATTCCTTCTTTTTGCTCTTTGTTTGGCAAAATCTCTTGAGGACATTCTATAAGTTTAGTCAGTTCAATTGATGCTGTTTTGAGTTTCTTGCCACCTGCCTTCGTATGCCACGGCTATGAAAATTGCCAATGTTCCGAACCATATACTTCCTTTGTGGATTGGTGTAAGGAATTCTGCTTTGCTTGAGTGATGTATTGAGCGTTTTTGTGAGGTACTGAGCAACTTTGTGAGGTCCTTTGTGTTTGCAGTCAGTGAGTAACTGTAGAGAACCAGACAGTTAGCTTCCTACTCATAGTGCTATAAAAACTGTCGTCATTATAAATAGTTTGATCATGTATGAGGTAATGAAGTTGACAAACGGGAAAGGTACTATCGCAGTGCTGATGATATTTACATTTCTTTAATGGCTATAGTGATGTTACTTATTGACAAGCCTACCTCTTCGCGATCCCTCCGTGCTAGGGTGCACAACTTCTTACTGCCCCCTAAAGACTATAGGAACTTTTTTTCAAGGGCACTATACAGTGCCATCTGTCCTCCTAAGGGTCGCGCCTAGAGGGTGGGGAACAGTGGGCTAGGCACCTTCTGACTGGCTGTTGGTAACATCTCAAGTCTGTGTTTGTTTTTCTTCTTTAATGAATAAGTTTGCTTTATTTGTATCGTCACTATTTGTAAACTCCTCTGCGTCTATTCCAAAGGTATTCTATTAAACGAAGATTTGATTGCTTGATTGACTGATTGATTGTATTATGGTGATGATCACAACAATTTTCAGTAATCGCAACGATTGTCATACGAAGCTGCAACGTGTGATGTTAATGTGATCATGTTTGTGGTTGATTTAGACGCAGAGTCAACGTGAGAAACACGACCGATTGAAAGAGAAACGCAAACAGATGCTTAGCGCTCGGCTGGAAAAAGTGAAGCAGCGGCGAATTGTCAAGGACACGGTGGCCAACATTGACCTTGACCCAATGGCCTTCGGAGGTAATTGACCTTAAGTAGAAGTGACTTTCTTCTTTCTGTATTTTGAACTGCATCTTGTCAATTTTATTTCGAGTGTCTTGATTTGATCTTCTTTGTTGTATTGTAGTGAATTAATTTGCACAGTGTCTTTTTACTGTTTATTGCCATATTTTGACTGTTTTGGCTTTCACTGCTCTGAACTCTTGCTGTTGTTATTTCTTTGTTGCACAGGTGAAGAGAGAGAACCTGAGCCGAAAAAAGAGCCGGAGTTAATTGTTCGAGATGATTCGTGGAGGAAGAATGCGCCTGTACGAGAATGGGACAAACACAAGACACCGATCTTCGGTGAGTTTATTATTCTAATGTACGTAATCAATGGGCTAATTTAATCTTGTGACTTCTGTAGAATGATTATTACGATGCATTAGACGTCAGATGATGCCACCGCAGTCCGCTGGAGAATACCAGAAAGCACTACATGTGGCGCATTGGTAGAGACGACGCCTTTCGACCGGAGGGTTGTGGGTTCGAATCCCGCTCTAGCCGCTATGTAGGGACCTTGGGCAAGTCCTTCACTTACAGTTGCCTGGAGCACTTCGGCATGTAAACTCCGATACAGTGTCAATTGCTGTTGTCTGTAGCGCTTCTGAAAGGCTCAGGCTGTGAGAAACGCTATAGAAATGGATAAGTACAATACAATACTACTTTTTGCTGGAATTAAGGTAGCCCATTAATGATGAGCAATTTGATCATGCTCTAAAATGTATTGGAAACCAGTGCAGCTTGTCGTTAAAGAGTTATGGTGATAAGTTCCATTTGGTGCTCAAAAATTCATCAAGACTTTGTCAGTCTGTAGATGCTGGCTGGTGAGAATTTCTCCAGTTTTGAGAGCTGATGCTGTTTCCAGGTGACCTAGTGTGATGTGAATGCTCTGCACCTCTCCAAATACTTACTGTGCTTCATTTATACATTTTTGAATTAAAATTACAATGTGTTCCTAACCTTCACATTAGTTACGTTACATTAGCTAATTAAGTCTTTTTTATTTGTTCGATGTTGGTGATATTTACGCCATGGTGTCTGCTTTAGTTATGTATCTGTAGACGAGTGGTATTTAGTACATTGTTATTTCCTGAAGGACTATCTGTCCAAGTAATTTAGTTATTGTAGTATGTAGTAATTTAGTGTAATCATTTATCTTTTTAGGGGCCTATGCAGTTTAACTGTTTTGAAATATTATTGTTGTAACGTTGTGAAGAAAAGATTTGGATGTTGCTTAGCTCCTCTGCATTCACCAGCTTATTATTCAACTTCCTTTTGTGTTTCATCTGGCATCTTAGAATCCAGAGTATTCATTCATTCATTCATTCAGGCTATTTCTATAGCGCCTCTTCAAGTCCACAACTACTCAGAGGCGCTCTCGACACAGCACGGATACTGTGTCGGAGTTTCACGCCGAAGCACCACAGTGAAAGACTTGCCCAAGGTCTCTACTTGGCGGCTAGAGCGGGAGTCGAACCCATGACCCTTCGGACGAAAGGCATCGAATCTACCAATGCACCACCATGCCCCATGATACAGTATGTTTACGTTTTTTCCGTAGACCAAGAATCCTGGTTAGAGAAACAGCGAGAAGAAAGAATTCAAGACTTTGCTCCTCCTGTCCTTTATGCACAGCAGCAGCAGAAGATGCCATCACAGACCAAAAGGTCAAAGTTCATGCATAATGCACAACCATCTTTAAAGAAGAAGCTAGTGACATCTGGTGATGAGCAGGTAGCCAGTGCTGTTCCGTTTGAAGAGAAACTGTCTGCATTCATCTCTAATATGAAAAATGACAGAACTTGCGTTTCATCTCCACATGGCGTGACTTCTGAAACACAGCCGTCTTCTGATCAGGGAGCTGCTGCTGAGGTTGGCCATCGTTCTGTACTTCAGACAACAAGCAACGATGTTTCTTCAATTCCACTTCCAAATCTGGACAATTTTGAAAGGAATAGCGCTGAATGTTGGCCTAACGCAGAACAGGGATCCACGATACCATCTTCAACTGTCACCAGCTTCCAGTCAGGACATTTTCAGCCACACTTGCAACATGGTGGATATTACTGGTCTGGGATGGGGGGAGAATCTCTGGACCCTACATCCTCTATTGTTGGCCACATGCACCCTATTCCACCCTGGGGTGTTGACTCAAACTTTGCTGAATCAGTTGGGCAGCCACATGTGGTTGGTCCATCTCAAGAATTTAGACCGGCCGACGTGACGACTCAGGACCAACTTCAGTCGGTTACAAAGGAGCCCATTGAACCACCTCAGCTGAACGAGACTCCTCATCCTCTTTCTGGGTATGTAGCTCCCCAGCCGGCCCACTACTCGCAGGCACCGATGAAGCCACAGCCAAAGGGACCAAAATACCAGACGGTGAATGCGCACGAGATCCCTCTGACCCTTCCGGAACCACCAAGCACTAACTTTGTGCCACACTATCCATCGCAGGAGGAGGTCATTGCGCTGAAGAAAGCCACAAAGGGGGAGAGGAGCGAACAGGCCACGATTAAAGACTGGTATCGTCAGTTTGACCACAGGCATCGGGCTCCCTCTGGTGTCGATGGGGCGTCCAAACTCCCACTGAAACCCTCTGCTGCGACTCTTCTTCGGCCGAGCACCATACCGTTTGCTTCGCGCTACATACAAAGAGAAACTAAACAAGATAAACAGTCCACTGAGGACTCTGCAGCTGCTATCTTCGATCCTGATAAACCTCCTCCGACTTTAAATACCCACTAACACTATGAATGTAAAAAGTAGCCCTGAGTTAAATTGTTTGCCATTTTCACAGGTTAATGCACTTGTACAATACATGCAATAAGCAGAGTTTTGTGAGGATCTAAACATAGATTGATGCAGCAGCATCAGTCTGGTTTGGGTCCGGGTTTCAAATCTGGAGGTCATGAGTCCTAAAAATTCAACAGATGGAGGCACATAGCACAGGATTGAGGATATCAACCCTAGAATTTTTATTTAGAATACACAAATCTTCCTATTTATGGAAAATTTCTGAAAAATCACCACTTTGGACTGTGTTTTTGTCTCGTATTCCTGTACATCATAATATATAATAATATTTCATGGAGGCCCCAGAACCTCCATCCCAAAATCTGGGGTCGCGACAACCCCAATCCCCAAGGATTGACGCCTATGGATTGATAAAAGACCAGACTCGTTACCACATCAGTCAGCAATATAACCACTAGAGTCGTGTGAAGCTGTGTTCTAATTGGACGAGATGTGTGAAAGTTTATGAATTCAGATAGCTTGTTATTATTCTTGTCAACCTGTGTCATAAAAACGGGGACTCAGAGAGTATATGACCAGAGACTCTAAACAACCTTTTATTTGTACATTATTGTGAGAATGTAATGTATTACTGATGTATTGTCATCGAAATTTGCATATTACCATAATTATTTAAGAGCCTCTGTAAAGTTTCAGACATTGCTTTTGTGTGCAGAGTCAAGTTGTCTGACTCACGGATGTGATTGCGCTTGTCTAGTGTTTCTTAAGTTCAGGGCAGTAGACTTAACCTGTCCAGGGCAGTAGACTTCACCTGTCCAAGGCAGTACCGGTGTGACTTGGTATGTGTGTCTGGACAGTGAGTTAACCCACTGAAGTCCATAGAGACCTGAGTGGACCTACCGGTAGTCCTCATATCCTCATATTTGATTTAGACTTATCCCTTTTACATGTTCTTGAAGGTTCTCTTTTCTTTGGCATCAATCTTCAAGGATTGAATTCTCATGGACGTGAGCTAGTGTCTACTGCCCAGGACAGGTTAAGTCTACTGCCCAGGACAGGTTAAGTCTACTGCCTTGGACTTAAGAAACACTAGACAGGCGCAATCACATCCGTGAAGTAAAAACTATATAATGTTCATTCAGGTTTGAGATAGACGTTAACATTACTCTACCAAACTGATCCAAAGCTCTTGAGGTCTACATATGACATAGATAAGGTCTCATTATTGTTGGTAACGTGGTTTAAACGAACATGCCTTTAATTCAAGTTAAATGACAGATATATTCAACTCTGAATTGAATATTGCAACCCATGCACTGCTTGACAGTCCGAGACATTTCGTTACTCATAGGCCAACACAAAATACTTCATATAGGCCTACCAATAAATACAAGTAATTATCATTTGAGTATCTACTAAGTGCTATCTAATGACAAGCATCACTCTGTGATTAGCAGTCGTGCATAAATAACTTATTTAACGTCCCTAGAAAGTAAACATCTTGTGTAGTCTGTAACCTGCGCAAATGCTGCGTGCCTCGGGATGTAAGCATTCGAATCTGTGGGCTAATTTAATGTCACACTTAGTGGTGCAAGAGGAGAAGAACTAAGATGGCCCATAATTACTTGACCCAACCTATATGTAAATAATTAATCTGTAGCCGTTCATCACATGATCTAATACTACATCTGGGAACAGTTGACTCTGGCTAGTACTGTGACAGTAGTGTCAGACTTTCCACTTAAACTTTATCTTATTGCATGCATGGTTGGCTGGACATGTGGCCTATCTGTATGTAAAGGTCAACGATTGGTACACAGAAAGCACGAAAGCACTGAGCTACGTGCGTTTGAGTGCAGACGTGAGATTCACCATGATTAGTTCACTCTAATAGAGACGACTATAATCGTAAACTTGAGATTTATATAGCGCCCACAAAAGCAAAGTCGCGGGAACCAGCTTATTCACAGGCCCTCATCCAAAACAAAGCCGATAGGCAGCGGGTCCGATCCAAAGAGTCGGGCAGGCAGACCCAAAATAGTCCCTTAGTCCTTCTTGAAACGAATTAATCCCCAGCGAGTCAAGAACTAAAAGAGCCAAACGACAGCTGTGGTGAAAATGTAACATTATGTAAGTGAAGGCTTCAGGTTATTCATGTCGGTGATTGCGACCTTTATCCTGCTTAGTATGCTACGAATTTGTTGGGTGAGATCCTTCCCCAATCTCTTATCGAACTATGTGACCTCACCCATATAGGGCCTACATACTATACACGGATGATCATAATTCATTACAGGAATCGAATTTATCTGCGCCCATCACTTTACGCATCTATTTTAACCTCGGTGTAATTATAAGAGATTTTAACCAACGCCGCCGCCTGGCGAAGGAAGGACTTCCATCTTACGGCAAGCAAACTTGAAAATCGTCTTTGCCACCCGTCAGTGTGTTACCACCACGACCACCTCAAATCCTCAGTCGACATTTACCCCTTATTATCTCAGAGACAGACAACTAACTTTAAATTTCTTGATAATGACTCGCCAACCTTTAAGTCTCGTAGCCTCGCAGGCCTATGCTATTCTGAGCTCTTGCAAAGCTGCTACTCAAACAATATAGATTCGAGTGCTTGTATTTTTAGGCTTTTTAAAATGGTGACGCATTTATATCGGAGGGGGTTTGAGACCGCTAAACCCTTTCCCTAAATACACCCACATGCTACTACTTACCATGATGGCACTAATTTGCTTACTTACCGAAGAATCAGCGTTGCGCATACATCTGGCATCTGGTTCCCTATTTTTGCATAATCTACAACACGAACAATGAAACAAAAGACCGATGAGCAGGCTTCCAGCTGGCAATGGGCTGTTCAGTTTTAAGACCACAAGCGAATCAGACGATGATAAGCTCCTCGTAACTCTGGCGACGTTTGGTTTCGATCGTAAAAGATCTTTTAAATTACTCTTCCGCGAACTGAAAATATCGGAGTTGGTCGTTATTGTTAAGTGTGTTCAATACCAAAGCGTCCCAACATCTTGGGAAGGTTTATAAGAAAATATCGTCGGCGGATATCGGTTCTGTTCTTGCGCAAACCATACCCAATACAAGCTGTTCGGGGTTAAAGCAATCAACGAGTTTCTGAATTAAAGAAACGTTTTCAATTGCCAATACTTAAAAGGGTAACTTTTCACTTTGGCAGCATGCGATGATAATCGATGGCAGTATAAGTTTTGCTGCCATTTGTGGATGATAGGAGTTGGCAAGACAGCGAGATTAACGATTTGCTGTAGATTTATGCAGTTCGTAATTGGGCTGAAATTTTAGTCAGTAAGAAGATTACTAGTAATCCAACATGACTACGTTGGGCACAAAAGAGCAATCTACAAAGAGACCGGACCGAAATCAACCGCAGTCTGTCTTACGTACTCTGCCAAACAGTGCGCCTAGCCAAAACTCGGACAACTCTGGTGTCATGCTGGTCGGACCGAATTTTCGAGTGGGAAAGAAGATAGGCTGTGGCAATTTTGGAGAACTTCGATTAGGTAAGGCATCACTGTTTTCACGGTGGGCGCATGTTGTTCAATTTTACCCAAAATTGACCATTAGCTAAAGACTTGCTGTTGTCACTGCAGGTAATTATTATGTATCACAATCAATGACATATGGCAGATTAACCTAATATG
>SACV01095117.1:0-10683 GCA_003999395.1 Eisenia fetida | reverse complement strand
TTTCGGTTCTAAAAACGAAATCCGGTTTTGCATATTTGGTAAACGAAATTCGAATTTATCTTTAAAATCAATTTGCCTAACGAAAATTGCATAAGAATGAGAATAAATTCCTGAAAAGATTGATTCATGCATGTGCTTAGTGTATTATGGTAAATATCCTACTGGGAGAGCTTGGAGCAATGATAGTTCCCACAGCGACCCTCCTTTGATCTATTTCTACCTAAAGAGGCCTGTAAGTTCACACAGCGGCCGTCCTTTGATCTATTCATACTTAAGGAGGCCTGGAAGTTCACACAGCAGCCCTTCTTTACCCGTGGGAAGGCAGTACTCTGTATCATTGGCCTATGGTCGTTTCGCAGGAAGATCGCTGATCATGTGGGCCTATCTGTAGCATAGTTATGGCACGACTGAGAACACTAATTCGTGATGATATGATTAATTACTGTTAGGTAGATGTTTAATTTACGCTGTTTTAATTAGTAAAGTTTTTCTATAATCACACACACAGTATAAACTATGTTCATAACTTCATTTAGGTCAAGTCTTGAAAATGAGCATATTGGTCTTGACACTGCTTTGTGTGTATGTACGTTACAACGCGTAATACATAAAGTTATTTGCTTTATATAATAATATATTTTTATGAAGGTTACTAAAACCGAAATTCGGTTTAAAACCGGTTTTCAANAATTTTAGGTTTCATATGTATGAAATTTTTTTAAAAAGTGTGACGTCACATGCTCTTGGACCCACTCCCCCTGTCACAAATTGTCACACCTTCTCGGACCCCCTCCCCCTCGAGCGTCACGTACTTTATGGACAGCCCCCTACTGCAAAGCAGTGACCATACGCAGTGCGATCAAAAGCAATTAAGCGTATAAATATTATTAACTATAGGCCGTTGTGAGTGTATTGGTTTGATTCAGCACTTTTTGTAAACATAAATTTGGTGAATTTTTATATTAGGCCTAGGATGCTTGACGCTGGACAACGCTTGTAGCGTCTATTAGAAGGTGGCGCAAGTAGCCTATTTATCTGACTATAATCATCATGCCCAAGATCATGCCACACAATCACGAATGGTTATTTCTTGTTTATGTTATGTTTCTGCTCCTAAGTGTAGTTCAATTACTTCTACATTTCAACTGGCGCAACGCCGCAGATTTACATAATTATTGTCTGGTAAAATTTTACAACTCTAGCAATTATAGCGTTCAATTCACTTGGCAAATCGTCAATGTGTGTTTTCGGTGTTTCACAAGTGTTGTGGCGTAGGCCTACAAACAGTAGGCCTATAGCCTAGTGTTGTATGGGTTCCTTCAACAGAAAAGTCTATTTCAATGTTACCAGAAGTATGGACTTTTAGACTTCTTTTGGCAAAGTTGCAAAAGTCGGGACGCAAACTCCATAACATCGTATTAATTGCTTACCACAAATGTGCAAGGGCGATAAATAGGTCTACTTAGAGGCAAGTGTTTGCTATGGCACTTTTAAATTTCATACTTTCTTATCAAATTCGCGACGTGAGGGTCGGTTATGGTCAGGCTATTCATCATGATGGTCGTACTGTTATGGTTAGGTTAAGCGTCGTTTAGGGTTAGTATTAGGGCTTGTGTCGTCATTAAAAAATGTCCTAAGAGCCGAGAATATGGCTCTGTCAGATATACTCCCTTACCTCAACCAATCATAGCACACCATTATCGTTTGCCCCATTAGTAGAGCTGCCAATGCTCCCGATTTTATTGTAAACCTCCTGATTTTATGACCCAGTTTACGATTGTATGATTGCAATGGTACATCTACGATTTTTATGCTCGCCAACTATCTTACTTACACGCTAACTTTGCCGCTAGCGTCTTTACGATTCCCACCCTTGTACAAGGATTTCATTAATATTGACTCTTTACGCCAGATATTAATGACATCCTTGTACAAGGGTGGGAATTGTAAAGACGCTAGCCACGGTGTCAGATCAGATGAGATCTACGCATTATAGGTGCAGAAATATGCTTACTATTGATATCTAATGCAAATATAGAGTCTTTATGTTCTATGAAAATCTGCGAATCGATATGCCGTGAGAACTTTCATGCTGTTTACTATTTTTTACTATTTTTGGCTTGGGTAAAAAAATTTCTCTCTATTTTCCATTTCACAATGTTGGCAGGTCTGCATTAGCCGAAAGATACTGTGTATATGCATCCCGACTTCTGTAATTTTACTCTTCTTTTCTTAGCCTTTGAACGTGTGGCCAGTGTAAAGTGTGCCCGCATATTGTGGTGCTCGTGGATAAGCTAGTGCCCTCACTTTTAGGTAGTGATTCAGGTATTTCAAGGTTGCGATTGTGATGGCCGAGTTGGTGAGAGGTGCAAAGGGAACAGAAATTCTTCTGCTGAAGTGAGAAATTTAACCTCGATAGTCAGGTCTATGCACCTACCATAAGATACAAACAAGCACAATGTCTAATTCTATAACATCGTATCTGCACTGCCATTGCTAACCATAATTTTGCATCGAGAGAAGCATATGTCTCCTATCAGGGTTTGAAAAAATCACTATTTTTCGGAAAATAATAAAATACTCAGATTTTTTAAATTTAAATCAGATTTTTAAATTTAAATGTAATCATAAATTGTATTAAAGTTTTTTGTTTTCTTCTGGGTTACTGCAGCTACAAATGTCATAATTATGTAAACAATCTAGCAGAGCAGATCTGTAATCTAGCTAGACTTTGATGTTTAATTGTTTATTTAAAAGTAATACACGATTACAGTTGAGAAATGCATATGTCTGGCTTAGGCCTAAAAGTATTGTCATAATTTTGACAATTGAATGGAAGTAAGTCCATAGGCACTGCTTTGACAGACTGATTTTGTTAAACTACGAACAGTCAATCATCATCAATTATCATCATCATCATCAGTATCCAGTGGTTTCCTATTCAGCAACTTGAAGAGAAACACCAGTTTTCCTGCTTTTTCAATTCCAAGATGGTTACAAAGTTTGGAATGAACCAGCCCAATAGATGAATAAACTTTCTCTTCATGTACATGTATCTATTAGCATTTGTTAACTACAGGCCTAACACCTAGTGAGTGAACAATAAGTTATGTGAATGAAATGGAAATATTTTTTAGAATTGAAGTGGTCAGCAGGAACAAAGTTATATATAATAATAGAACATTTCTTCATTGATTTAAATCATGATTTTTATTATTTATCTAAATCGTGATTGAAATCATTTTATTTAAATCAAGTCCACCATGTCTCCTATGCGCTTATCTTGCCATTGTTCAATTCCTTATTTTCTTAGAAAATTCATGTCGTGTAGTTTGATTAGGGTTTGGTTAAGCGTCATGAGGCTTTGTATATATGTGAGGCGCCCTTGTAGCGGTATGGCCACGTTACTGCGCCATATAAATTGTCGTAATTATTATTATTATTATTATTATCCCTCATTGTGCTGACTCGTGCTCCTGGAATTGGCTGATCGAAAGCTATTGTGCTGGTGAAAAATAGGCTGAATCCCAACAGCTTTTTTTTGTACCAAACATTTGTTATCCCAAAAATCAGCATGGATCTAAATACGAAAAATTCAATTTCCAAAAGTGAATGGAATGTAAAAAAGACAAATCCCATAAAGCAGTGTATTCCATGTGCTATGGTTATGATCATATACTTGAGTATAACGGTGGGTTGATAACTGTTATATTCGTGCAAGGATAGCTGTGCTCAGCATAGAGGATGTACCTTTCACCAACTAGATATACTTGTCTTGGTGAATCAAAATTAAAGTCTGTTGCACTGCCTATTAGCAGCCTAGAGACCAGAAGATAAGAAACTTGAACTTTTGACCACAGAAATGAGAAGGAAAATACCAGTTGGAGGGGGAAGACTCGAAGGAGTGATGTGAAAAATAGTATCTGGGAGACCTTGTGGTAATTGGGATAATATGTTAGTGTTGTTTACAGGCTAGGACAGAACAACATTGTGTTGAATCAGGGACACGGCTGTGCCAGCGAAAAGCGACAGGTGGACATGTGACTCACTTAACCAAATAAATCTTGAAACTGAATTTTCTGACTTAATACTGGTTTTGTGCAGATGGGTACATATGTGAGGACATCTCATTTACTGCCTATTGTTTTCAATTGCTTTCTAAGAGCAGTTCGTTTATTTTCTTCAAGTTTGAAGTTATTTTGCCAAATGTAATGCATTTCCTTCCTGTGGCAGCTGGTGAAATTTGTATAAATGTAATAGATAGGAATGGGGTGCACAGTAGTCTAAAGGTTAGTCTACTGAGGTGCCAATCATAAGGTAGAGGATTATATCTCTACCTGGGCAGAAATTTATTTAGACACTTCATATCCACTTGTGCTCCCAGTCACCTCACTTGTAACGAGTTCACAAACCCTGTCGTCAGTAGGCAGCCTGCCAGGCTGGGTAAAATAATGAAATGGCTGGCACTTCAGGCATGTGGTTGCCACTCAGGCTAGCTGAAGGGACTGCTGTTTTTCTCTTCTTTGAGCAGAATTCAATTTTTGTGTAGAGTGTATCCTGTTTTAGCCATGGAAAAATACTTGCGTCATGTGTATGCATGTAGGTGTGTGTGTATATATATTCGTTTTAATAAGAAAAAGCATCGCAGAATTGAATGCAAGAGAGAATAGAAAATATAAAATAAACAATGTGCACAGGAAATGAAGAAATATAATATGCAATGAACATGAATTGATGGGAGCCAAACCTAGGCTGGACAGGAGGAAGCAAAGATCTGAACAGGACACGAGGAAATAGTGGAATACATTAAATATCTGTCTAACGACCGCCTTGACTTTGAGGACATGTGTCTCTCTGTGATCTGTGCCTCTGCTATTTGCATGTGGCCTGATAGGATTTGTGCTAAATTTAGTACATGGGAATATCAGTAATATTGCATCAGAACTTTTTGGTGTTTGGTGATAACAACTTAAGGTACAATGCCCAGTTTCCCATTTATCTGTCAGTGGTAGTAGCAGTAGGCAAGTAAGGCAAAGTTATGCAAAAAATTCTTTGTCTCCTCGTGACTTATACTTGAGTGAATTTTCTCTTTTCCATAGGATCCAGTATCTCTTCTGCTTTAACTTGATTTGTGCTCTGATTCTTGCGATTAAATTTGTGAAATCAGATAAACTTTGGGAAACATTTCTACCATGATTAATTCAGAGGAGTGTGAGAACTAATAAGACAACTAGTTGGTAGGAAAGATGCAGATCCTAAGCAAGTGTTTCTTGTAAGGTAAAAATGATATGCATTGATCACCATGTTGAATTTTACTTGAATTTGAAACAAAACAAAATACTGATAGATTTTAGATCTAAAGCATTAGGTCTAAGAAAAGTGCTGGCTTTTCCCAGTTACTGTGTTGCTGTGGTCATGTTGCATGGCTGCAAAACTATCATTCAATGTTAGGAGCCTGCTTCTTATAAGTAAAGTTATAAAGTGGTGTGGAAACTGGTGCTCTACTACTTGCTTTAGATGTGTTGAAATGCTTATTGCTTTGCAGCACTGCTTAAATTGGCAACGATGTCATCAGACCGTCAGATTTTTACAGACAGTCATGCCAAGTCGATCCTTACAACAATGAATAACCTTAGAAAGGAGAACATGCTTTGTGATGTCATGCTGAAGGTCGAAGGTCAGGAATTTCCGGTGCATCGAATTGTACTTGCGGCGTGCAGTGACTACTTCTGTGCTATGTTTACTAATCAGGTCAGCGTTGTAGGCTTCTCTGTTTTATGTACTTATTTGTTTTCATTTAGTGTCCACAGTTGGTCTTCTATTGGGGTCATTGTAAGATGTATTAAATGCTTTTAGGTGCAGTTCTAGATCGTCTAGTGAAGAAATATAAAAGCCTAGTTATTTGAAAGATTATTAGTGGAGATTGCTTACGGTGTAAGGACTTGTTAGCTGCTATAGTTACATTGTTGTGGTTATAACCCAGTGTTTGAAAGACTGTGCCTTTACATTCTAGAGTATGATTCAAGTTATTAATTACAAATTGTGTAAGATGAAGCATCCTTCAAGTTATTACGAGTCAACTAGCAGTGGAACTCGTCCTAGGGCGGAAAAGTTTAATGAGCTCGGGTGGTACGCTTTAAATCATTCCCTCCCTCCCTTCCCATCTTTCCACTTCTCTCATCTGCCACTTTACCCTCCCACCTGCCATCCTATACCTGTTCCCCTACCATATGCATTCCCTACCTCATAATATTCCCTCCCCTCACCTCAGGCCACAACCCAAATATGACGAAACTGAACCTCATAATAGCTTAGACAGTTCATACGCTTCGAAACAGGCTAGTCGCCATGTGATGAAGTGTCTGAGAAAGGGGGCTGTGCCACAGGCAGATGCCGTCTACCGAATACTTTGTAAGTGGAGCGACCGCCTTATAAAGAGCACATTGGGATTAGCAGATAGGCTTATTGTATGTATTAGGATGTCGTTTTTCCAACTGCAAAGTCTGGTGGACAAAGCAAAGCTTCCACGAACAACATGTTCCATGTGAGCAACTTTTGTTAGCTTCTGAGCTAAACTATTGAATGATGTGAAGCTCTGTCTGTCGTCTATGGAAAATGTTAGATTCAGCAAGGCAATGTGGCAATAGCTTCCTTGTTGTATCACAGACTTTCCTCTATGAAGAGGTTTTCATTGCTTGGCGACCACTTTAATGGTAATTACAAGTGCCCCATCATATATAGTAGGTCTTGTGGTATGGATTTTTACAAAGTTGTAAATACTGTAGAAGAAATTAATGCAAATAATTATTTGTATTATTTTAGTTTTAACAACAGCCTCTAAAGTTTGATCTTTGAGCTACAGGATTTTATGAATGAAACACAAATCCGACGGCAGTTTAACAAAACGACAATCTTTCTTTGTGAGGTGCATAACCTGACGGCGACATTTTCATTTCTATTTTATGACTTGGAAATTACCAAGCCATTGACCCATTTTGTATCGATGAATTTTTGGTTTTTACTTTAGATGTCTGAAGCCGAGAAGTCTGCAGTTGAGTTGCATGATGTACCAGCCAATGTCGTTGAAGTTCTTCTCGACTTTGTCTACACAGAAACTGTTGATGTGAGCGTGGAAAATGTACAAGAGCTTCTGCCAGCCGCTTGTTTACTTCAACTAAATGGCATGTAAATTGTACTTACCTGTTGGAACTTTCTTTTAAAGCTTGTATTGTATTCATTCATCCCTTCATTCCGGATATTTCTATAGCGCCTCTTCAAGTCCACTACTACTCAGAGACGTTCCTGACTGCAGCATTGACAACTGTGTCAGAGTTCACATGCTGAAGCACTACAGGCAACTGTGAGTGAGGGACTTGACCAAGGTCCCTATGTGGCGGCTAGAGTGGGATTTTAACCTGCGACCCTCCGGACGCGAGGCACCGAACTTACCATTGAGCCACTGCGCACCACAATTCTGTGTGTCTTTCTAGGAAACATTTGTTAACAACTCGCTTGACTGTCCAGGATTGATTCACTCATGTTGCATTCTACAAGTTTGGGATATGAGAACAACAACCAGGCAACCTTGTGTTGCAGAGTGAAGAGATCTGATGCAAGGTACAGTTGACACTTGGATGCAGAGCTGCCTATAATAAGATGGAGTTCAACCCATCAAGTTTTTGTGCTTGAGCATGCAAATATTGAGTTCTGTGCTTTTCTGTATGGAAAACATGAGTGAAATCATGAAAATTACAAAACCTTGTAATTCCTCTGATTAGCAATGCAATTACCAGTAAGAAAGATTGCATTTGATGGGGAGAAATTAGGTCAGCATAGTGTTTATAACCTCTGTGGTAAGTATGTAACTAGATGCCTATTTTATCTTATTTTCACACTATGCTTTTGAAACATTTTAAAATGTACTACCTATATTTAACTCTCCAGTTGGCCATACATTCGCTAAATGACTAAATCATTTAAACTTAAAACACTTGTTTACATTCCATATTTTATTGCACCTATTTATAAGACAAGTCGATGTACTGTTCTGTAAAATGAACACACTGATTCAGTAGAGTTGCAGCTCTGATATCCTGGGATCAGAAGAAGAAATTTTTTTGTATTTTAATTTAAAACTGAAACAGATGCTGAATGAATTAAAGACATAGTAAGAACGGATAAGAGCAGATTATTACAGGAGTCGAATTTAACCGCCAGGCAGCCACGCAGGGCGCCACTTCACGTTATACATCTAATTTTACAAACACTGCCGCCTAGCAAATGAAGGACTAGTCAACCTTACGGGATGCTGAGTTTGCGTCCGGTTTGCCAGTATGAACGTACCAGATGTTTCCCACTACTCTACGGCCCCTGATCAGCCTATTTCTATAGTTGCAAAATCACCTTTATAGTTATTGGATACATTTTGGTAAAATTGTCTCTTTAATTAAGAGTTTTTGCACTTTGTAATTCTGAGCACTTTTATCAAGCCCCAAGGCTTAAATGCAAAAAGTCAATCATTGTTAATTTAGTGTGTGTAGTATGAGTTTGTTTTGATGGAATGGAGAGCTTCATGCAATGGTGCGATAGTGTTAATTAAATTCGTCCAGTAGGATGCCTTTAATTAATATTGTCAAATTGTAACGAATGCTAAGGCAGTAGTGTACTGCTAATGAGTACTTTTATTTTGCCCAGTGGCAGAAAAACAAAAGCAAACAACAAAATTTATTATCATATAAATACAAGTGAACTTCCATTAATGCCATCTAACATGCAATATTTAGTTGATCTTAAAGGCCTTCAGCAGGCTTCATTCAATTCAGCGACTTTGACATGGTATTTTAAAACACTACTTGCAGGTGTAAAGCAGGCATGTTCTGAGTTTCTGGAGAAACAGCTTGATCCATCCAACTGCCTTGGCATCTGTTCCTTTGCTGAGAACCACAGCTGTGAGATCCTACGACAGGCGGCTGAACTATACACATTCAAGTATTTTGACGATGTGATACGTCATGAAGAGTTCCAGTCGCTAAGCCTAAAGGACATTGAAAATTTAGTGAAGAGTGATGAAATTCAGGTACTATTTAGACCGATTTTATAAATTTTATGTACTCTGAAAATACCCGTTATTCATTAATGGATATTCGTGCAATAGTGTAAGAACTTCAAAACAGAGATCAAAATAATGTTCTACATATTTGAAGGAAGTCCAATGCTACCAGAGAAGTTGTTCGTTAATATCGAACTTTCATATCGCATCTCTTCAAGAACACTACCGAGACAGGCGGACCCTATTCTGATGAACATAGCGATCGAGAGCCCATTAAGGACAGGACAACAAAGCTTGCAAAGAGAGGCAGTAGCAAGGCTAGTTATCAGCCACACACCAAGGCATCTATCCCGTATGCATCTGCTGCTCAGAGGTTAGCCAGTGGAGAACATCACACCTGTATCTAAAGACATGGCCAAATTCGGGTATACTCAAGATCTGATTCAAGCTCCCTGGTCGACTAGCCAGGAGGCCAGAGTGAGCAATAAAAGTCAAGTCTAGTTGTGATGAAGAAATCAGAGAATATAGGGTATAGTTTCTTTTAAGTGATAGTCGAAGGGACAAATGCATCAGAGTTAACGTGCCATGGTTGGCTCATCATTCCGAAGAAATTTTGCCTATTGTTGTGCAACTTTCATTGTACGACTTTTCTCCAATTTGGCCCCTAACACAGAGACTGACCCAACAATTTTTCACGGTCTTTCACTGTCTTTAGTTGTTCTCTAGCTATGTGAGCGTTTTATTACACATATTGTTTTAGTGCAGTAGGTGTTATTGGTTTATTTGGTTATTATATTGATGATGGCAGGTCAACTCTGAGGAGTCGGTGTTTGAAGCGATCATTCTATGGGTGAGACACTGTCATGAAAGTCGCTCAGAATTTCTGCCTCGACTCTTGAGCTTCATTCGACTTCCACTTCTGTCTGCTCGATACATCACCGATGTCATTGATGAAGAGGTGTGACATCTCAAGCTCAGCTTTCGTTACATGGCTTGACCCTTTAACAACGACCTGCATGGGTTTTCCCATAATTAATAAACGATCGTTGTTAAAGGATTAATGTAATTTGGTTTTTTATGTTTAATGGGAAATGTTATTTATTGCACTCATTTTGTATTCAGGTTTGGTGAATATGAATATGTACTCTTTGTAAAATCCTATGCATGATCATAAAACTTCAGTTATATAATGATAACTTCCTGCTAATCATTTCATTATTAGACCTTTGCAGTTACTATGGATATAGATGTGACACCTGTGCTCAAAACCCGTTGCTTGTTGTTTCCTAGATAATGCACTCACCTTATCACCTTGTGCTGTCAACTCGTTGAGTTCTAGCGGCTGACTTGACCATCATTCTCCATTGTTTACTGTCTGTCGTCACATCTCTTGGTTCTGCCAGCTTCATTCCAGTTACTTCATGTATCTCATCCATACATTTTCTCCTTGGTCGTCCTCTCCTCCTCCTTCCATCTCCGTGTGCCAGCATCATGCCAGCATCATGCCAGCATCATGCCATCATCATGCCATCATCATGCCAGCATCCTAGCTTCCTTCTTGGCACTGTTTGTTGTAGCATTTCATCTTCTTCTATTCCAATCTCCATGCGTACACTTTCATTAGTCTTCTTCTC
>SACV01090538.1:0-10685 GCA_003999395.1 Eisenia fetida | reverse complement strand
CTCACATATGGCCGATCCAAGTCGTAGACCGACCGCCACTCTCACGGCCTCGTCGCTCAATTTATTATTATTATTATTATTATTATTATTATTATTATTATTTCTGTATATTCAGAGTCGGACATAGCGATAGAGACGCACTATTTGGCTGTCCAGAGCCATCTCTTCCAACCAATATCATGTTTTGCCCACTGTTCCCTCCATCCGTCGTACTAGTTACTCACTCCTCCGCCCATGTCCCATGATTTTCCCATCCCTAACAAATATAACTATTTTGAAATCCAGAGTATTGCTTGAAGATATACCGTCTCTCAGTTACAACACCTAATATGTCTAACATGTCTATAGTTTGTGGTTTCTAAGCACTGCCTAAGTCTAAATCTAATCTTTAAAATGGTTGATGTGTGAGAATGCAAAAGTTGCATACTTGTCAGCCTATTTTTAGAACGATAATTGATTTATTGAAATGAGAAATCACATCCTGGTCACATGCTGGAAGAAATCGAATTATATATGTCATCGTATATCGTAGCGCAAGTGCCCTAATTCTTTTAGCGAACTACTCCTGTTTGTGCGGGAAGCCCGCCTTCCTCTGCTTCTTCTTCTTCCTCAAGCATTTGTTGATTGACGGCTCTGTAGCCGCCGCCGCCGTCTCGGAACTGTTTCGTCTGAAGGATCGATAGACTAAAGGCACCCCTTAGGAATGTTACACCGCGTCGTCCGGCAGCATTAGCAGCCATTCGCTGACCGGGTGTTACGCCAAATGAGACCCGGGCAAAAACATTTCCGGGAAAAATATTACAATTAACCGGGATGCGGAAAGGAACTTGTTGAGCGACTCCTTATACTTCTTCAAATCTAAGCTCAAGACTTTGTATGCTGATGCATACCCTACTGGTTAGTTGCTTGTGAGCACTGAGCAATGTTCCCTCTACGCTGTGCGCATGTGAGCGTGCAGACAGATCGTGAGATCAGCGTACACAAGAAAACTTGGAGTGCACATAAATGTTCCTTCCAAAAATGTTTTGCACGTATTTTATCCAATTCAAATGAGCTTCGGTAAAATGTTGCACATGAGACATTTTTTGCACACACAGACTTTAAAAAATTAGAGGGAACATTGCTTGCGAGCTGCCGCTGTAGTGGTATAGCATCGTTACGGAACCCCTACCAATTATCATTATTATTATTATTATTATTATTATTATTATTAATATCTGGCACAGCTTTGTTCGTTCAAATATGTTTTTATAACCTAATTGCAACTGTGCTTAGGAGATTTTCAGTTTTTTCCACAGCTTCAACTTGTTACAATTTGTGTAAGAACTGGTTTATATCAAATTTATAAGGCAATAGGTTGCTGCAGATTCATCACATGAAGTTGTTGAAAAGAGGATTGGGTCAGATAGAGGTGAGAAAAATTTGTGCCTAATGACTTGGGTACCCCAGACAATTCTATTTGTGTGCTTAATCATTGATTACTTCATCACTCCAGGTCCAATATTCACCTGATTAAAAGTTAGTCAGATAGTCACCTTACTACAGCGAGACCGCAATGTTGTTCAGACCAACAGTACTTGAATTTATTTATGACTTTTAGAGACAGGGACGTCACTTTAGCTTTTTTTCAGGGGGTAAAAGTAAAAAACTGGAAAATATCCCCGAAAAATCTGGATTTCGTCGATTTCCCAAAAATCAGGGGGAAAATGCCAGAAAATTTATATTTTTAACCATTTTTCTCACAAACATTTTTTATTTTAAAAAATCAGGGGCGGAAATGCCGGAAAATTTTGATTTGTAACCATTTTTTTTAAAAGAAATTTTTTCTTTCCAAAAATCAGGGGGAACTGCCCCCACAAATGACGTCCCTGTTTAGAGACTACTGAAATTTCTTATAATGCTATACACTTCAGTGCTTGGTAGCAAACTGCAACCATATGCCACCCACACTTTGATTATACAGGTTACAATGTAGAAATTGTCCTCATCACATTACATTACAGACAACTTAGCACCGTCAAAGTGCAGGAAGACCATGACTAATAATATACAGCAGTCAGTTATTTCTAAATTGTAGTGGTACGGTATGTAATTCACTGCGTTGGCACGGACATTTGCAAGAATTTTTGGAGGCAGTGGGCAGGCAAAGTTCCTAAATTGTGACTAACGAGGGTACCAAAAATACAAACAAAACTGTTAACAGTGTTTTAATATGTTCCTTAAATTTTACAAGTTATATTGGCTATAGTTTGTATGAAAATAAAAAAATGTGGCAAAATCCTTGCCATTTAGTGTTTAAGCTAAGCTTTTGTGAAATATGTGCAAAATCCAGGGGGCACGTTTCCCCTTGCTCCCACCCGCGCGCCCTTGAACGTGAGTAACCCTTTTCTGTGTGTCTGCTGACAGGCGTCGTCAGAGCTCAGTCTTTGCCCGGAACCGATTTTGCGTAACATCGGCGTTGGGCCGAGGTCGGCCGCCCTCCGTTGATGCAGCGCTGTCGCGTGCTACATCCCGTCGCTGTCTATTGGCATCGGCCAGGCAAGGAATCCCGTCCATTGTGAAATTATGACACCAGTAATTATCCTTATGTTCATTAGCGCTCGTTTGGCCGCTTGGAAGGGTGAGTCGTAAATCTCCGACTGTTGAAGAGGAGGCCGGATGTGCTGCTCTGATGATGGCTCCCCTCCATAAAGACCATCTTTATGCAATTTTTTTACCGATTTTTCTAATGAGATGGCCGTTTGTAATTAAAAGAAAAAGTCAGCTGTGAGTGGAAGTGATGATTTATGTGCGTTGGAAAGAGATAGCGTGGGAGTGTTGGTCGGTGGGTGAGTGTGTTGGTCGTCGTTTAGTGTCGTCAGAATATGACTGATGGATATATCATTGATTGATGCTAAGAAATAGTTTTCTTCTGCTGTTTCTTCTTAATTGGTTTCTGAGTTTTTAGACATATGGCACAACGTTTCAGATGGTCTATAGAGAAGACATTAAGTGCTTTAAGAAGTAGAGCAGTCCCTTAAGCAAGGACGGAGGTTTACAGCCATGGGTAGGAACTGTTAGTGACTTCAATTTCTTATCCTCGGTATCATTGGACCTGATATTCTATATATAGTCAGTCACCTATCCTCATTCATTCATTCATTCATTCCGGCCATTTCTATAGCTCCCCTTCAAGTCATCTACTACTCAGAGGCGCTCCCGACTACAGCACGGATACTGTATCGGAGTTTCACGCCGAAGCACACGGTCCCTACATGGCGGCTAGAGCGGGAGTCGAACCCACGACCCTCCGGTTGAAAGCTATTGACNTCTTCACTAATTGTCTTTGTTATCACAAGGCACGAATTGGCCACACGGTCACAATAAGCCGTTTCGACATCTCATCTTCCTGGATCGGTTTGACCTAAATGCATTGGTTACTTCAACCTGGATTGGTCGAATCGACATGTCGTGTGCACATGCACAGTGAGTCAGGTTGTGCTATTGGCACAACTCAGAGGGATCGGTTTGACCAGATCCAGTGCGCATGGCCACGCGACATGTTGAATCGCCTTATACAAAGTGATGTCTTTGTGCGATGGAGGGCGGGTTACCTCTTTTGATATTATACCAGGGCTATAGTATGACTAATGCTTTAATTCCCATGGCCGCCCGTTCCATGGCTTAGCGCCGAAGTCTTTTTATCTGATGACAGAACACTCAAAAAATACGTCTCTTGTATTTCAGTGCTGAACCATACACTCTTTCTCATTATATTTAGCACCAGATGTGCCGTGTGATAAACATTTAGTCGGCTTTGATAGTTCAGAGAGAGATTTAATAGTACCTTGATATATTTCCAGCAATGATTGATTTCTTCCTCATTGATTTCACCTGCTTATCCTTGGTCTGTCACTAGTGACGTCACTGATCAATGGCAGTGTTCGCATCCAAAGAATTGAACAATCTGATCGCCAATGCGGAACCGTGCAGCATTGGCATTTTTGTGTCCTTGTGCGTCGCGCTGTGTTATCCGCGTTAGCCGATTTACTAATTCCTCCTGTAATGCAGTGCACTGATTTCAAAGTCATTAGACAATGTACCCCTGTGTGTTTTTTACGAAGAAGGTCGGAGATATCCTGCGTTGATATAATTCTGATAGCAGCTCTTTGGAGGAATTTCCGATATAGGCATACAAGTTTTATGAACAGATTCGGAGCGACTGAGAGGCGGCTCCATGCATTGTTGATGCCTCGTTGTTCCTTTGCAGCAACGAGGGAGCGGGGTTCAAGGACAGAAGGAGGGCGACGGAAGGAAAGCTGGACGGAAACAGATAGACTGCGGGGCGGCGATGTTTGAAGCTCACTGATATGCATCCCAGCATGAGCAGAAGAAGATATATGTGATCCAGTTACTCATTACTTTCAGGGTTCAATTAATTGTTTGTGTTACAGCAGAGGTACACAAGCTTTTTGGCCAAGGGCTGCAATGTATTATTTTTTCTGCACTCTAGGGCCAAAGACAAAATTATGAGCTGAACTTGAGTCGAGTAAAAAATACCGAATTTTTCTTTATTTAACTAGCCTTTTTATTGCTTGTAGTTTGATATTGTTGCCTTCAGTGCTCTTTTGGATTGAAATAAGTTGCACAATTGTTGGCCACTGGAAAACAAAAATATGTTCAAAAAAATAAAAAAAACCCTTAAAAAATGCATTGTTTATAAAAATAATAAAAAACGTAAAACACGTTTTTTTTACATCTGTGGTGTATTATGTGATATGTGTGTGTAAATACGTATTATGTGATGTGTTTTACTGTGTATTATGTGATGCGTTACTGCATGTTATGTGATGTACCCCAGTAGTGCATGTGTTTGTTTTTAAAACCATTTTATTTTTTGCAGCTTATTTTTAAGACTGCAGTCAGCAGTGTAGATTGCATTTTTAGTCACTGTATGCAGTGTGTACAAACTGTATGCATGTGTACGAATAGATGGAGTCTAGGACTTTTCCCCCGGACTTTCCCCCCCGTACTTTCCCCCAACTTTGATGAACAAAGTTGTGTAAATAGAAGCTGGACTGATGAAAGAATTTCTTGTTAACTAGAAGCTGGATTGATGAAAAAATTCTTGTCCATGTAGTGAAAATGTGGCACACACTGCATTATAATGACATTAATCAGAACCCTGACCCTAATATTTGATGAAATGTGTTCTTTGTGTATGGAAGTTGGAATTGATGAAAATAATGCGATGCTTAAATAGAAGTTGGATTCATAATAGCTATCACCGCCTATCGCCTGATTAACTAATCAACTTGGGGGGAAAGTCCGGGGGGAAGTCCGGATCCCGAATAGATGATCTGCTTTGTCCTTGGTCACTTGTCAAGTCTATTGATTAGTGTTAGTCCAAGCGAAATTGTGTCCTCATTAGGGATGATAATCGAAATCCGGAAGTCTAGTTTTAGATTCTAGAGCCGAAAATCAGTTCTATTTCTTTGGCAACCAGTTTTCGAATTTATTTTTCTTGTCATTTTCAGCAAGGAAATCACATAAGAGTTACCAAATGTCAGATAAAAGTAATTCGCACATTTGCATAATGTTGAATGTTTACAAAAGTTTTCATCAAACGGTCAAGTATTGCCGCCAGGGAAACCATATATTACAAGGTTTACTAGGCTTGAAACTTAAATTTTCTATGAAGGCTAGTAAAATCGAAAATTAGTTTGAAATCGGTTTTCAACAACTAAAAACTGATTTGCTAAAAAATTTGGTATTAGCATCCCTAGTCCTCATTTACTAGCTATCCAGCATAGTCTTGGCCTTCTGCTTATGTTTCTTTTTGCTTCAAAATCTCTTACGTCCAGTAAATTATTTGGGATTCTATATATATCAACACTTATGCACACATTTGGATATGTAGGGCATATTTGCAAAGATGTACATGGATTTATGGAAGTAATGAGCTTCCATCTATTTCCGCTTTCCAGATTCTCTCTGCTGTGTGAAAGAATTGCTATGCAAATGGGGTGCAGGGAATTGCCATGAAATAAATGTTTAATGATAAATGATTATCATAATGCTAGTCTAACTGGGCTATCAAGCACAATTAGAACCAAAGCGAAGTAAATCTAAAAAGTACATAAAGCCTTAAGTTCACCTTTAACTATAGTAATCCAAAAAACTGCATTGTAATTATTTATTTTTTATCGGTTAGGCAATGTACCGGGGTACACATTGATTTTAGAAGGTGACAAAATAGTCAGTGTCAGTGTGTGATGTTCTAGACTACCGGGTATTAGGCACACAGCAGAGTGTAGTTGTTATTGGTTGAGACCAGAATGGTGGCGACTAATAACCTTGGACCAAGCATGTGAGTGGATGTGACCATCGTTGCCGGTCAATATCCGAGACTGGACGGAATATTTATGAGCACAATAATTCAGGCACATCTCCCCGCTTGTGGATAAGAAGCTAGAACATGGTGATATTATTCACACCAAAACAGAAACAGTTTGCGACCACTTTACACTGCTTTTCACAGACTGATTGGGAGTTGATACCTGATCGTTATCAAAGCTAGCTATGACCTTGATTTGCAGCAAGGAGTCCATGGTCTCGGATGAGCTCTTAGTTTATCCTTAGCTGACATTGCCTGTACCATTTCTTGGAGTTCCATACCCGGCTGTAACCCTTCTTTCGATTAAACTAATGTTTATGGAAGCACAGCCTACTAAGATGAAGAATAAACAATAAAGGCAAGAAAATAATTATAATAGAACACTCGTTTTTATGTTATTTTTATTACCTATTCATTTGCTTACAACATTTTTACTTTGAAAAAAACACTCTGACTCATTATTATTCTAAATCCAAGTATTGCTGAGTGGTGAGGTACTCATCCAAATACCAAGCTTAATTTCGGTTCACCCCGAATTGCTCGCCTTAGTTTTATTCTAAGTATTGCTTTGTCCTAATTGTATTGTATTTATCCATTTATATAGTACTTCTCACAGCATGAGCCTTTCGAAAGCACTCCCGACTACAGCATTGATACAGTGTCGGAGTTAACATGCCGAAGCGCTCCAGGCAACTGCGTGTGAAGGACTTGTCAAAGGTCCCTATGTGGCGGCTAGAGTGGGATTCGAACCTGCGACCCTCCGGACGGAAGGGACCGAGTCCTACCACTGAGCCACGACACCCCACAAATTTAATTTTTATATTGGTTTGCCTTAAAATTTTGCATGTAGTGCATTGCGTGGGTTGCATTTTTATTTCATGTATAATATATTTCAACTGTGCCATTTAATCAACTGATCACTACCATTCAATCGATCAAGCATTCTATAAATCTGTCAACTGACCTAATCAATCGATCTATCGTTCAAGCGTTCAATTAGGCAATTGATGAACGAAGTGAAGAACTGATTAGCATATAGCTCCATAAGAACAAGAGTTAAATTAGCCATGTTCACATGTAGGGACATAGCCAAAAAATTTTGGGGAGGTGGGTTTTTATCTCAGGGGGCTTTTCATTGATTGGGGCGAGTTTTTATACATTTTTTAACCCAAACCCCTCCTAAATACGCCCATCGGCACATGGTCTCTTTGGAGTGATCAGTGATAGCTTGTGTTTCTGTTTATGCTTGCATTTGGCAGTTCTGTAAGCAGGGTAAGCACAGACGTTTCTAAGGTTGTAACAAGCGTAGACATAATTAAGGTAAATTCATTTAAATTTTTAAGTGCTTTTGACAGGTTTTTATTATTTCCTGTGCCCTCATCTAGCTAGAGCCAGCTATAATGAGTACACTGACCATATACACTGTCAGTGAAAAGATGAGCCTGCGAGGGAGAGAAATGACCACCCAATCCGCCTGAATCCAGCACATGTTCTCGGCCATCTACTACCTCCAACAGTAGGCTTACAACATGCGTACGCCCTAGACCGCACAATTATGTTCTCCCACCCAAGGACGACAAGAACTTCATACCCTGCCACCTTTATAAACTAACACCTAAATCTCCACGTCCCTAACAACACCATTAGGCCTACTACCCCAGCGATTGTAATTGTAATTGTAATTGTAAATACGACAAGTTATATAGCACCGTTGGTGGCATTGGTGTCTCATTAAGTTGCTCTATTTTTTTAATTTTTGATTGACGTTTGATCTAACTTTATATATTTTCGTAAACTTACTCTGTTATCATGCGGTATGCGTATGGTCATTCCGTATCTTTTTTTCAATAGACGAAGATAATGATGATGACCATCATATGCCTACGCTGAGACAATAAAGTCGTTAACACTTCATACCCATGGCTGCCTCAGGGCTAGGTTAAAGGACCGCCATTCTTCTCTTCATCTTAAATAATAGTTTGCCATAAGAAGTCATCTTTCCACTGAATTCACAGCTCCTCCAACTTTGATATGTCCGCGTTCGTTCACTTCTTAATTAAGAACTTTTATTTGACTGATTTCAATTCACATCAGCATTGAGGGCAACGCAGATTTTGTTTTGATTGATTAACCATTGTAGGTTTATCGGAATTTACCACAGAAGTACCGGTATGTCATTTTATCTTGAGGTGGTTGGTGTCAGCTGTTCTGTCTTTGCACAATCGGAGTCATAGACAAGAGCTTAGAAGCGCCAAATGCGAGCATCAACAGGCTTTATGTGAATGAATCAACATCGTTTCCGCTGGTCTTCCTACGTGTTTTGTAAATATTTGTATGGAGGCTGGGTAGCTGGGAAGAGTGATAATTAATTGCACTGGTCGTTGACAAAAGGCCGCTTTTCATGCGATCATTGTTTCTCCTTTCAGAGTGCAAGGCTGTGGCTGGTTGCACTAGTGGCATGATCAAGACCCGCTTTCTTCAGATTTTGCTCTTGCTTGTGGGGCATTTGCACCTTATTGGGGCGTAAATACGATGTCTACTTCACCCTAAGGATTGTGTTAGACTGATGCAGACGGCTCATGGCTGGTTACAGCAGACTCGAGTGTGCCCAGAACACTGGCAGGGTAAAGTTATGGGGCAATAAAGGACAGTCAGTGTGGCCTGTAGCCATACATTATTTTGGCCAGTGAGTAGAAAAGCTGTGTCTAGGTTGTCATGAAACATATACCAAATCGGACCTGAGCTTACCATGGACTGCTCTCAGGATTACCCATTTGATTCGTTGCAGTACTCGTGAATAATCCGGTGCCCTGGTGCGCTTAGCTCTTGAGTGGCGCTCTAGAAATTCTGAGATTACGATTACGGTATAGTTTCCTGCTTCTGTGTCCACTTAGATTTTCCTCTTAGCCTTTGACTGGACTTGCCTTAGACTTTTGTTGGCTGGTTCCGACCGCCAACGATATTTATTTAGCTCAAGCACTGGTAGAGTGGAGTGTTTAGCAGTGGTTCAATTGTTCATCCAGAGCATAGATGTAAAAATGGTTTTTTACTTTTTTTATTATTAAAAAAACACGTTTTTTAACGTTTTTTATTTTATGAACGTTTTTTATTTTCTAGTGTCAAATTTTTTAATCTTACTAAACGTGCTAAACTCGTGCATAAAACAACTTTTAAGTGATGGATTTAACATGGCACAGATTTAAAAAATTTCTCTCATGATGAGCCGTAGCCCTCAAACGTTGTCATGCATATTAAGACAGTAACTTTACTGGAATTTTTTTTCATTTGGTTTGATTACTTTTTTAAATTTGTCAACAACGTTTTTTATTCAACGTTTTTTTAATTTTTTTCATAAAAAACGCGTTTTTAACGTTTTTTATTCTTGGGTCAACGTTTTTCACATCTATGATCCAGAGTTGGTGTATCTCCAAATTTAAAAACTTATGTGCCTGTCTGGTAAAGTACAACCGATACTTTCTATTTGGTATTCGAATAAGTCTTAAGACATAAAACGTGTGAAACACATTTAGTTGAACATTGTAACCAAAAGAACAGAATTTGTTAATGGGTCGTTTTTTAGGCTAATCGTCTCAATGTTCCGGTGGCAGGTCCGAGATCCAAGGTGCCGAATCGTAGATTCGTCAAGATGTGTCTGACTGTCTGTCCTAAGTCATGCGTCTGCCACTGTCATAAGTATCATTAGACTATTTTGCATGCATGTAGACATGATGAGCAATCAAACCACAGTTGGACAAATTCTATCCTGTTGGAGAGAACGCAATGATGAATAAGATCCATCGTATATGACGAGGGCCAGATTATTATTCTCCAGAATTAAAAGACGGCAAGCAAGCATGGCCTAATAATACAACCAATTGTGTTCACCATGCTGATGAGACGAAAGAAGCGTGGTGGCTCAGTGGTGGTGTTCGGTGCCTTCGGTGTGGAAGGTCGCTGGTTCGAATTCCACTCTAGCCGCCATGTATCGACCTTGGGCAAGTCCTTGACTCGTAGTTGCCTGTATGACGTGATGTCGCTTCCTGTGTGGCTGCCTCGCAGCTATTTAGCGAAATTCGACTCCTGTAATAACCTGCTATCATCCGTTCATACTTTACTTGTAAACATTCTGTGGTGTGTCAGATTGTGCATTAAACGAAAATATTATTATTATTTTTATTATTATTATTATTATTATTATTATTATTATTATTATGGCACCATGACATCATTCGACGTTGTATAATCAGCAGTAGATGTATTGCTGTCGCGTCCTTCGCATCTCCTGGCTGTTTACGGGTTACACTCGGCA
>SACV01089592.1:14675-24675 GCA_003999395.1 Eisenia fetida | reverse complement strand
TGGTCCATTTCTTGCTAATTTGGTTGGAAGTGCTGAAAGCTTGTCATCAAAAGCTCTTCTGTTGGTTGTGAGTAAATTTTTCAGTAATCTGCTTTTTTGTTACAGCATCTCACCAACAATAACTCATCAACACAGACTAATTAGGCTAATTAAGGAAGCTTTATTGTGCTGGATTTTATGTTATTATTTAAAGAATTTTAATTTCTTAATTTTAATTTCTTCTATTCAGATTTGTGGCTTCATTTTGCACATTGTGTGCTATTATTTACTGATTGGCATGTTGCTATAACTAATTCTACTAATTCACTTTATCTCCAGCTATAAATCTACCCGCTGTTTGTTTGAAACCCACATAATTTGTATGTTATATTTCTTTGCTTGTCAAATGATTATTCATTCTTCTGTTTACTTGTGTATTTTTTTCATTTGTCTTTTTTTATCTTCTGTCAGTTTATTTGTACAAGAAATCAACTTTCATCTGACTTGGAATGCTTTATAAAGTATAGCAAATACCTTTTCATTGCAATGTCAACTGAATTTGATGCATAGTTGTATTATTATCAGTAAATTCTATATGTATTTTTGCTCAAGATAGCTAACTATTGTTTATTTTATCATCTAATTCTAATCTATTTTACTCTAAATTAATTCTAAGTCATGTATGATTAGTGTTCATATGATGACATTATAATTTTTGATTGTACACACTAATTACTTGTAATTGCAATGATCGCTGTTGCTTTATACTTCCAAAATCAGGTTGAAAGGGAGAGCAGCATCAGCTACCTGGATGCCGTCGATGAAAACTGCTGCAATTGGATGATGTTCGTTCGTCCGGCGGCCAATTATGCGGAGCAGAATGTCGTCGCTTACCAGTTTGGCAGCGACATATATTTCTCAACGATAAAAAACGTTGATCCACGACAGGAACTGAAGGTGTGAAGTTATTGTTATTGCATGTGTCACCGTTCTTGGTCTAACCTCATTCATGTAAATGGCTGCCAGCTTCTCTCTTCTCCCTTAGGTTATCTGCTTTCCGGAAGGTTCAAATGTCCATCGACTCCACTCTTGTTGTTGTTGTGCCTTTTCTTTGAGTTTCCCATATCTCTCCTCCATCATCCTCTTCCCGTCTTCCCCTCCATTCTTCCCTTCATTCTCTCTCTTTGTAGAGAGTCACCTCTCATAACGTGTCCCATCCAGTTCTTCTGTCTTATTCCGATTAGGTCCATCATCAAAGATCTTTTCTCTTCCACCTCTGTCTGCTAACTATATCCTATACTATAAAGCGAAGATTTTATGTATTTATTTGTTTGTTTGTACGTTCGCTTTGTCCTCGGTACTCCTCGCGAACCGCTTAACACAGGCACTTAAAATTTGCATCGATTATAGTGTTAATTTCTTGTGGAGCAGTAAGCATATTTTTAACTCCCTACGTTTTGTCATTCAAAAGTTATGAGTTTTTTAAAGAACGAACTGAACGATTTAGCGTAAGCATTGAGAAATCAAAATATAGCCTACGCGGTCATTCTTCACTTTACGTCACTGAAGGCGGGGCTAAAATGCTAATCAGGCGCTTTCGAAATAATGACACTGGAGCGTTTCGAATATACTGGCGAGGAATGAAGTTCCGAGTAATAAACTCAAAAGCTATAGGATAAATCCACGTGAGATCTGCAACATTCTTTTAAATCCCGGGCGTAAGCCGGGTAAAAATACTAGTTTATTGCTTTCATTACGTTTGGTAAAAATTTACTATTTACGCCAGAAGTTACCACGAAATAACAACGAACTACAGTAACATGTTACAAGCGGCATTAATGCACAACACTGAGTATGCTGTTCATGGAGTCTAGACCAGTAGCTTTAATAATATATGTTGTAATATTATTGCATATAATTGATGTAGCATAGGTGATTTCAGCTTAGAAACCATGTAGTAAGTTCCACTGTGAGAGTACCAATAAGAATTTTTTTTTTAAAGATTTCGTATAGCTGACATTTTAAAACTTGATTTCTTCTAGGTATGGTATGCTGCTCACTATGCCGAGAGACTTGGCTTATCGATTCACCAGCCAAGTCCAGTAGACCAGAAAGGTGACATAGAATTATCTATTTGGTAGAGGTTCAATTGTTAGTCTCTAGACAAATTGTAGTAGGTAATAGAAGACTGGTCGCTTTAGGTGTTGGATATTGTGCAACGAGTATAAGACGCCTCTTATGCAGTGACAGCAGACAGTATATGTTGCTCTTGCAGCCAGTGGCGGATCCAGGGGGCCAATCCGGCCATGGCCCCCCCCATCGAAATTGACAGTGGAGTTTGGCCCCTCTCGGTGGAAAAAAGAATAATGATAGTATTGTGAATTTAGCAAAATGTAAGGATTTTGGCCCCCGCTATCGATGTTGGCTACGGATTTGGCCCCGCCCCTACGGAAAAATGCCACATTAAAAGCTTTTAAAAGCTTGATGACTATAGAAAAAAAGGTCATCAGAAGTTTTGGGAGATAGATGACTTTTTTGGGAAATGCAGAATTTTTTTCAGGAAACGCCTAAAAAAGGTCATTCAAAATATCGGCTAAAATTTGGCCCCCCGTTTCTGAAGTTCTGGATCTGCTAGTGCTTGCAGCTTGCTTTGTTTGATGAAGTGGAGACACACAGCTGAATTATTGCCCAATACTGATGTCAAAATCGTCTCAGTCACTAAAAGATTTGTGCTCCATTGTATGCAGATATGCACCTATTTTTATGTGTATTGTTGAACTGTGCATAAATGGTCTGTACGTTTTATCAGTTGAATACCAGCACAACAGAGAAGACGGTAGACTCAAACAGTTTAGAAAATTTCCTGTGTGATTTTCTTATATGGTTTTTATGACTTGTCTTTTGTCGGCATCAGGGATCGAAGACTCGGAGTTAAACTGGCCGTGTTACGAATGTCCGGAAAAGTTTCGCTCCTCTGCTCTGCTTCAGAAGCATCTCGCTGAGCATGATGAACCAGCCCACGACGCAACAGGAGATGTAGAAACCGCAGAGAATCCTGCAAAGCGCCCGCAAGGCAGACCCCGAAAACGGGGCTGCCGGGCTTCAAGGCGTCAGATGTCTGCAAAGAATAACTTAAAGACAGACGACGAGGTTGGTCAGCAACAGACTTTGTTGTAATCAATTCATTGAATAGCTAAGTTATTTTGCAACTTTGTTTACAAGACAATAAATATTCTAGTTCATAAACTATGTCTATTAGGGATGTGGTGTCGCATTGGTTAAGTAGATGACTCTCAACCAGAGGGTCGTGGGTTCGACTCCCGCTCTAGTCACCACGGGCAAGTCGTTTACTCACAGTTGCCTGTGCGTTTTGGCGTGAAACTCCGATACAGTATCCGTGCTGTAGTCGGGAGCGCCTCTAATATCAAGTGGACTTGAAGAGGCGCTATAGAAATGACCAGAATGAATAAATGAGAAGTATGTGCAATTTCTTAAAGCACTAATTAATAACATGTGATTGGTACAAGTACTATATAAGATATATGTCTAATGTCAATATTTTCTCTCTTTTGTGTGTTAAACATATATTTAGCACTGTTTATTAAACGTTCAAAATTTCCTAATCCAGTGGATGATAGATTAAACAGGTTTAAGTCTACTCTTGCTTGTTAACGTGAGTGTTTATACATATTCTTCAGTTGATGTGCCATGGAAACAATAAACCAACGTATCCAAAGAGCAGTGTTCTCAGCCTTCTGTCTAAGATTTGAGTTAATTGTTTACTTGCTGTCGATGTGATTTAATAGCTAATAATGCTATAATGAATAATGCTAATGAATATGCTAATAACCAATATTTCTAACCATGTGTCTTGTTCTCAGAACTCGGCAGATGAGACTGGTAGCAGTTCATTTCAGTCATGGAAGAAGAAGAAAACTAGGCTTTACCTCAACAGGTCAGTTCCTTTGACTTTACCTAAACAGGTCAATTCCTTTGACTTTACCTAAACAGGTCAATTCTTTTGACTTTACCTAAACAGGTCAATTCCTTTGGCTTTACCGCAACAGGTCAACTCCTTTGGCTCTACCTCTCCATATCCCTTTCCGTAGACCCCCTCTGCCAAAGGACATCCCATAATCTTTAAGAAACATTTGTTTAGCGTGATACAGGTAGGTCTTTTAACTACATAGCCCAGTAAATTGTATATATCTATCTAAGGGCTATTATACTAAAAATGAGTTTTTCTTAAAGACATTGTTTTTATCAACACGTTGTAAAAATAACTAGGGTGTTGGTGGCAGATAAAGTAAGTTTCAATTAAAGTCTTGTGTTTTGGGGATGTCCTTATTAACTCTGACCCCCTCCCCTATGTCCCCATTGTGGTAAACCCCTCTCCCTCTGAAGCCAAGACGTCCTTGATGGGTGCTCTCTTACCTTAATTAAGGTTTGGATGAAAATTAGAAATTTGATTACCAGTACGATAGCCATGAAATGATCTTTGGCCTTTGTCCTTAGATTTAATGACTGCAACATTGTGTTGTTAATCATGCAGGATGAAGAAATACAAGGAGCCAATCAAGAGGTCGATCCGAGTGCTGCACAGACGCTTGGCGCGGGGGATGGCGTCCAGCGGAGTGGACGATCTGGCGTGCACGCACTGTGACCTGACCTTTGAGAGCCAAGTCATGCTGAACCTCCATACCCTTACCCATGCAGCTGAGGATGCGGGATTTGGTGAAAGTTGCATGGATGTAACACAGATGCTGATACAAGACAAAGGTATGTGAGACTGTACCTCATCAAGGTGACCTGTGAAATGGTGGTGTTGCTCAGGCGACCAATGTCCCTCAGCAGAATATTGCTATAATGGCTTGACTGGTGGATAATTATCCATTTAGATTACTTTGTCAACTGAATCACTTTTGACACTTTAACAACTAATGTAATGTAACAGAACATTTGTATAGCACCAGCACATCTTGAGAGCCTGTGAACACAGCTATCGTCCAGATGGACAAAGGTGTCTGTAATGGTCGAGAAAACGCATTCATTCATTCATTCCGGCCATTTCTATAGCGCCTCTTCAAGTCCTCTACTACTCAGAGGCNTAAAACACAAGAGCTAACACTTCTGTAAAGTTCGTAAAAAGCTTCTATTCTGCATACATTGAGTTTTTTTTTTTTCGTCTCTAGGTTCCTTTCCTGATGAGTGGCCTATCGCAAAGTCAGTCACAGTCATCGAATTCTGTGTCTTTTTCAATTCCCAGTTCATCCTTAGGACTTGGCTACAGTGGGCTGCTGCAGGGAATGGGAGTCGGGGTCAGCCCTTCGACTGGGCTACCCTTGGGGTTATCCATGTCCGAGGGAGCTAGCAGTGACACGATTACAACTCAGGATCTCGATTCTGGAACAGCGCTGCCTACTACTTCGACTGCGAACAATAGTTCGATGTTGCACATGGTAAGGTCAAGGTCATTCTCTCTGTGGGGGATATCACGAGTGCTTGGGACGAAGTGCTTATATAGTTTGGATTTCTTTATTAATAAGACGCCACTAATAGAAGTGCAAGGCATTGATCAGTTGCAAGTGTTAAGCATTGGTGCATATGGTAAGGTCAAGGTCATTCTTCCTGTGGGGGATATCACGAGTGCTTGGGACGAAGTGGTTATCTGATTTCGATTCTTTATTAATAAGACGCCACTAACAGAAATGCAAGGCATTGATCAGTTGCAAGTGTTAAGCATTGGTGCATTCGCTTAAGTGTTCTGCCGACTGCAGCTGCACATGAATCTTGCGCTTCTATGGTCTTTGTTCTGTTATGTGTTGATTCAGTGATAAGTATTGTATTGTACATTCGTTTATTATTAGACATAGCTGGCAGAATGCAGCCATTTACAGTATGATAATTAAAGGTTATAACATGAGCATGCGGTTGTGCTTTCTAATTTTAAAACGTTTTCTTATTTTGTAACTGTTTGTTGAATTATTCGCTTGACTGTTCTTACCTGCTGATCTTAACAAGAAAGCATGCGACTACTTGGCCATCGTGTTTTGTGATTTATTTTGCACATTGAGGCTTCAGTTCTGTGCGCAGGTATAATATAATTATGAAGTTTCTTATTCATTCCGTGGTGTAAGAAACAAGCATTTATAATACTTGAAGTCACCAGCGTCAATATGGTTTGAGAACTAGGGGTTGTGGGTGTGGATATAAAAACTGTGAGTTATGAGTCAGAATCAGAATCATTTATTTGAATCGTAACAAGTAATCAATCAGATTTGCACACAATTAGAGTTATAACAACAAGGTTGAAATTAAAATGATGCCTGCAATGAGTATATTCAAATTTTAAACGAGACACCTGTTGTTCGATTTATATCATTTATAGGAATCTTTATAATACTGATACAGTAATTAGGCTAACATCAGTTCCATTGCTTTAAGAAATGAAACAAACCAGTTTAGATTACTGCCGATTCGAGAGGAGACGAAGCTTATATAGCTTATCTAGTCATTCCCTCACTAAGAGTCCTAAAAATTCAACAGACAGAGGCACGTAGCACAGTATTGAGGGTATCATCCCAGGAATTCTTATTTAATATATGCAAAACTTTCTATTTCTGGAAAATCGCCACTTCGGAAAGTGTTTTCAACTCTCATATTAGTGTAAATTATAGGATATAATAATATTTCATGGAACCCCACTACCCCCATCCCAATATCTGGGGATCGCGACCCCAATTCCCTAAAATTGATGCCATGCTTGAAGTTGTCCTTGTCTTGCAGCATTTTTGGAGTGGTACCATATGACTTGACAGTTACAATACATGCATGTAACTTAATTCATGTGTACAGCTGGACAATGATAAATGAAAGGTTGCATGAAGTCGTTCTTACGTTAAAATATATTAACATGTTTTGTTTCAGCTGTCGTCGATCTATCCTCAGGCTTCACTTTCTGTCCCGCTCCTACCGCAGTCCTCCATGATTGTTCAGCAGTCTCAGGAAGGTTCAGGGAATTCAGCAATTCTTGAAATGGTGCTACCTTCACAGTCGGCTGAGCTCCAGAGGAATGGTACCAAGGTACATGATCACTATGTGAAGCACTCTAATCTTATCTAGCAACTACTCTCACTGCACTATCATGGTGTTAATCAACGATTGCATTGAAGTCAAAGTAGAGTTGGTGTCAGCAATTGACAGGTGTTATAGGAATCCAAGAGAGAACAGAAGATAAGCAAGTTGGAATGATTGTTTTGAGTGTAGGTCTCTTATCCGCGTGGCTGACCCCTCCCCTAGGAGGGATTAATTCGAGCCTGAAGGAGGGAGAGAGAGTTCTCTATATAGATGTGTTTATTCACCACAAAGGCAGAAAAGATACAAGAAAAAAATTAGGTATAAAATGATGCAAAACTAATATGCCTAAGAAGATCACATCTGTGATCTAACATAGCAATATCAATCTCTTACTCTTCACACAGAGAGAAAAGTTCCAAGTTTTAACCATCACCCTTGCCATGTATACTGATAACACAGTTCCTGTGAGTACCCTGTAGCAATAGGCCCGAAACGTTATGATAAATGATAACTTCAGTGGAGATCCGGTAAATTACGTTCGAGTAAACGGGTTTGTGTCATGTGAGTTATTGTGTCTGCTCTACCTCTGTATATGCTGGTTTCTGGGCTGATGCATTTGGCTCTTTTATAATCTTGAGTATCTATCTGTCTGTTTCTCATTGTTGTAATTCAGACAGAGTTTCGAGTATTTTGATTCCTCTGCAAATCTTCAATTTTGTATTCCAGAATTCTATGGACTCTTGAATGTGTTAGATTTTAATATTAAAAATGAAAAATTTGAGTCAAAACTGTTTAGAATAAAAAATTGGAGGCAACAGATTATGTCGCTTTTATTTGGCAGGGTATTCATAAGAGAAAATCGGAAAAGGACTTGATGATCGTTTTTGTTTGTTGTAGTACCCTGATGACTCGGAAATTGGGGATAGACAAGATACTTTGGTTTATGGGCATCTAAGACTGAATGATAACTGTGGCATCGGTTAGTAACTGTTCTACATCCATTTGTCACACCTAAAGTTTCGGGGTTTTTTAAATTTCTATTCCTATGACTGAGAAGAATAATGGTGGTGGTGTGAATCTGGTCGCGAGGGATGGAATTGCAGTCAGTCTGAGTGTGGACATATTTTGGGGCTTTCCCGGGTTCATCTCCTCCCCACGAAAATTATAAAAGTGATAAAAGTCTAGAAATGCTTAAAAATAGTCCCAGATCAATGGAAGTCTCCCAGATCCAACTCCCCAGAATTGTTTTTTCTGGCAATGCCCCTGGTTTCAGGATCCATCCTGTGCTTTGCAACGGAAGTTTGAACAAATTAAGACATAACAAGAAGTTGATGTTACTAATATTACATGTATTATGCATTTGATAAACGCCCTGTGATCAAGCATGATGCAATGGTGCCGAACTATTGTGACTTGTCCACACAGCAACCACCTGATAGGTGTCTCAAGCCATTAATATGCATGGCAGCAGTCCAACCAATTGGCTTCCATGTATCACAAACTTATCCGGACATCAGATTTGAATCAGAGGTATGGAGATGGAAAGGGAAGAAATGAAAGGTGTTCCACCTTCTGGACATTGTAATGTAATGTGTATACAACTATTTGTATAACACTGTTGGTGGCAGGCCATTCCTAGGGTGCTTCACTAGAATGTTCACTGTCGCCGCAATATCTAATGCTCGGGATTACCGATCAAGTGCAGTTTCAACTGCTTTTGAAAGCAGGAAGGGTTTTGGTTTCTCGAATAGTTGCAGGAAGACTGTTCCAGGTACGTGGACCAGTGACCTGAAAGGCCCGATAGCCAATTTTAGTCTTGGTTCTTGGCACGAAAACATCAGACGATTTTGATAACCGCATTCACGACCTGTATTTGAAGACTACAAACACAGAGGATCTTTGTTTGGTGGAAATTCAAACTCAAAAGCAGCACTTCAACAATAGGGAAACCTTTTTCGTTCGTAATTTACTGTGTTACCATCATATGCTGCTCTAAATTAACTGAAGTTTATTCTACTTTATTGTGACAGATCCATGCAGCGGTGATGATGGTGATTTGGACCACCTGTTGGGCGAGGATGATTATTCTAATGTCGAGAATCCAGACCAGATGCTAGAACCTAAGGAGGAAAGTGTAGCGGTCAGTTTTGATTCCATGTCCCACTCTAAATTTGTTACGATGTATATTTTTTGCGAATTAATAATAATAATAATAATGAGACGGTTTCTATAGCACCGTAGCACAGCCGAGGCCGAAGGAAAGGGCACTGTACACGAGTTCAAAAACTTAGTGGCAATTATACGACAGTTTAAAAAGATGGGTTTTGAGGTTGGATTTAAAGATCTCCAGTGATGACGTGTTCTTGACTTGGTCGGGTAGACTGTTCCATGCAGTGGGTCCTGCGACAGAGAAAGAACAGTCGCCAAGCTTAAAGTCATCCAAGTTCTTCCGATCTTTGGTCAAGCATTTTTTTCACTGGCGTAGACTTGTCTAAAATATTGGAGGAGCAAACCAAAATTTGGGGGAAATGTGGTAAAAATTCATAAATGCACTTGAGTTCCCCAATTTTGGGGGGCGTGTGCCCGGGCTGCCCCCCCAAAGTCTATGCCTATGATTCTTTTTGGTAGACTATTTGGTTCTGTTTTTGTTTGTACATAAACGGAGAAACAGTTTAGCATTATTACGAGGTCCAAGAGACTAATCTTATGGAGTTGGGGCAATACCCCAATGTGGTTTAGGTGTGCAATTGCTTTATATTTATAGTAGTCTACTCAATAGATAACTCCTGTAACGTTCTTGCTTAATCAAAAAAATTTTTTTTTTTTTTATCTTCTACTTGTTAAAGTGTTGCGGTATGTCAACCTTTTCAGTATTAAAATGAACATATCGTCATCATATATGTGAATTGTTTGTTTTGGCTATTGGCCAATTAATTGTTGGGAC
>SACV01088556.1:0-14697 GCA_003999395.1 Eisenia fetida | reverse complement strand
AAGGTTGACTAATCCTTCTTTTGCTAGGCGGTGGCGCTGGTTGAATTAGATGTATAACGTGATGGGTGCCCTGCATGGTTGCCATGAGAATACATAATAACGAAGTGATTACGTTACATTACCCTAACTAATGATGACAACTAATTAATGACTGATGTGACACACACGATTTCTAAAAAGTTGGTAACTCATACAAAGGATCAGCCGCAATATACCTGGTGGTAGTCTTTGAGAATTCTGTGCATCTCTGTAACTTCTTCGCTTGCAAGCGTCTTTACAATGAACTTCCTGTCATATGACATCAGAAACCTAGCTCCACTTCGTCCTGGAGAGTCCAATTCAAGCGGACAATGTTTGGTCAGCGAGAGCTGAAACATCACATAAGCAACAAGTTTAAATTATTCTCATATCATAATAGGCATTGGCTTCATTCGCGAAAACAAATTATACATTGTTCTTGAGTGTGGTGTGTAGCAGGTGATTGGATGCACTAAGTGGCACACTGTCTGGACATTTTATCAGGAAATCTCAATGCTATAAATGGACTATGTCATTTGTGAAGTTTCAAAGTTCTCATAGGAAAGAAATGAAACTTCAGACTGAGAATACACAGAAGAATTAATCCAATAAAGTCTATAAATTTATATAGCACCGTTGCCTTAATGCACAAGGCATCAAGAATTCTAACTGTAATTTTATAGCAATTTGTATAGCATTATAAGTGGCAAGCTACTCCTGGGAAGCTTTACAAGACTGTTTATTGTCAGTGCAAAGGTCTTATGCTTGGAATTACAGTTTGAATTGTTTTTTAAAGCAGATTTGGTTTCCTAAAAGGTTGTACGGAAGACTGCTCCAGGTGCGTGGACCAGTGACCCCGTAAAGCCCAATTGTTTTAGACTTGGTTCCTAGCACAAAGACATTACTCATTTATGGTTTAATTACTAAAACTATCATATTAAAACTATTACATTTAACCACCCAATAATAGTTCACACTAAAGTAAAACATCTGAGTACCGATTATTAGTCATTGCTGTAATAAATTAAATTGTGTTATCATTTGATCATAAGCCATAAGAGTTTGACTGTTATCATACAATTGCAAGTGTCACATGACGATGATCAATTGAGCTACAACATCAGTAGCTGTCTTTTTTCGATCATCAGTGGCTTGTGTTAAGGTCTAGTGCTAACAAACACTGCAACAGATCCGGATAGACTGATCCTCTCCAGTCGTGAGTTAATTATATGAAAAGAACCAGCTGCGTTGGTACTCTATTAGCACCCAGACTCATTGAAATTCATCATTCATTGTAGGAGAGATGACAATTATATCACGTCAGGTGATCTGATATGGTGTTAGTTGGAGATGATCTGATCTGGTGTCAGTTTGTCATGATCTGGTCTGGTGTTAGTTGATCACAATCTGATTTGGTGTTAGTTGGTCATGACCTGATATGGTGTTAGTTGATCACGATCTGATTTGGTGTCAGTTGGTCATGACCTGATATGGTGTTAGTTGATCATGATCTGATTTGGTGAACTCATTAGTTGGTCATGATCTCATTGATCTGATCTGGTGTCAGTTGGTAATGATCTGATATGGTGTTAGTTGGTCATGAATGATCTGATTTGGTGTTAGTTGGTCATGAGTGATCTGATTTGGTGTTAGTTGGTCATGAATGATCTGATTTGGCATTAGTTGGTCATGCTTGCAGATGGCTGTCACATCAAGACCAGCAACCATGCTTTCCAGACTTTGTACATAAGCGCCTCATTTAAAAATGTTCAAGCAACTAAAACACAACAAGGATTTCAAGGGCTTTTTTATTTCTTATTTGGATGCCATGGACTGATATTACATCCAGGAGACGTGGCATTAGACAAGAAAGATATCTATGTCAAACCCTATATAAAAATTGGGTTCTATTTCCTCACATGATTTTGACAACAGTTTTGATTCAGCCTTTTCTTTCCAGAAGAAAGTAACTACCATAATGACTCCAAAACATTAAATCAAACAGGATTGTCAATAATTATTGTCTGAACTAGCATGACTAATTAACTGATGAAGTCCTAGATTTCTTTGTCAATGTTTAATGTAACTTAATGTGACAACGCATTTCTTCTATAAATAGTACAGTTTTCAAGTCAAGTTCAAGACAGCTAAATGTTGCCAAATAAGACGCTATCATAAACAAAAATGTTAAAAGATATGTACAAAATGCATTTAAATGTCAGTTGCATGTCTTGAACTGACTGAAATTTAAATATGGTACTGTTGCATCCTTCTTCCAGGAAACATGAATGTAGACAAGGGAAGTGAGTCAGCATTAGCATACTACGAGAAACATGTCTCACTGAATCACCAGTCAGTATTTTAGTTTGATGACTAGCGTCCTTAGAAATAGTACCCACCGTTAAGAACCTTTCTGTAACCATCATTAGTAAACAGGACATGCTGTAATGTTTAGTCATTACACCACTGCCAAGGAGATTTTTATCCCCAGCCCACATTGCATTAAAGCTTGTGTCAACACAGAGAAACAAAGAAGTCTTGAGCTAAAAAGACTTTAATATAACGGCAAGCAATGGGCACTGGTCCTGCAGATAGTCATCTTCAATACACAAACCAACCAGCAGGCAGTAAATCATGTGTTGGGAAGCCAGACTTAGTGTGCGTTCAAGTGTGCCGCTTTTCTTTGCCCCATAACCAACTGGTTCTAGTCACTGAGCAAGACCAGACCTAACAAGATGTGCAGTTCCAAGGTCCTCCTCTATCAGGCTATCACACCCACTGCATTGGGACTTTAAGCCAGTTCTTATCTTAAAGGGTTAAGCAAGTCACTAATGCACAACAGCACTGCACCATCAAACTGATGTATATAACTAGATTGTGATGTCAGACAGTGACAGACACACACACAAACACACGCACACACACAATGCCGATCCAGAATCTAAAACCAGTAGAAACAAAGATTACATTGCATATATGTAATATTGTATCTACATACAATACTATACAATATATCCAGTCTGATATAAATTGAACATACAATTTAATGTGAAAATGTGCTACAAGCTTCTGCTTATAAGTGAATCCAAATATAAAAGCATCCTCAAGCAAATAAAGTACTTTAAAGTACAATAGTTTATTATAACAACATCAGCACAGACCCTTAAATAAAATTACATCCAATTATTATTTAATTATTTAATTATTATTTAATCTGCAAATCCTGTTCATCATGCAGTATTATATTGTATCGTATTTGTTCGTAATTACCAAATAGCTTTCTTCATCGATGCCAAATCGCTCACGTAAGTTTCTGAACACTAGGGGGCACCACTCCTTGAATTTGAAATGACTCGGCATGTTGTCCCTACAAACAGGTCAACAAACCACCTTCATTCACTACACAACTAGAAAATCTATTACCTTTTGATTTGGTCAGAAAGATTTGTTTGCTACATATGCTTGCCATATTTAACCCTAACATGACAGTATGTACTAAAATGCACCATGAGACCAAGGCAGCTTGTTGCTAAAGGGCTGACAATAATATTAACTGGAGGCTATGATAAGCTTTGAGAAAAATTGTACAAAATGCAACATCTAAAAAACGTACAGGACTTTGAAACACACTGTGTGGTTGCGGGAAATAAATTCCATCACATTAATTACAAAAGTATTCATGACTGACTCAGACTGAGAACTGTTATATGGCATCCCCAAGAAGAATTTCTGAGTTGCAGGCATGACTATAATGTCAAATATGTCTCCATTGCTACCAACCCTAATTGGATGTATGCAGGCCATGAACCTGAAACAAAGTAAGCCATTACACAGCTTAGATTATCCTAATTCGAAATGCACAGGCAGGCATTTATCATCATCAGCTGACTATTCTGAAGTAGAACAAATCAGGAGGACAGTGCGATAAAACAGAGCCAGTTGAAATAGGTTTCAAATTCTCAGTCTCCCTTAAATTTGTTTCAGTCTGCAGGTGTTAAAAATTCACTTTACAGATGATAACAATAATACCAAGAATGATGACAATGTACGGACGGTTGATCATGATAACAATGATGACCTCTGAAGAAGTTTTATGATACAGAGTTGTTCACCAGGGACTCGGTAACAATGAACTGGAAAAGTGGAAAGCATAACACAACCGTATCGTCTGGCACTCCAGACATCGATATTCTGAACACTAAATATGTGGCACACTGGGGATCCATCGCAACTAACACCAAGGACATCTAAACTAGAACTCACACCAACATAGCTACATCTTTTAGCTTGTTACAGCATTTACACATATAATATACACCAGTAGGCCTACATTATAGACAAGCAAACACAAATGTTACAAAAGAGGCAAATTTGACCTCTTGGGAATAATGACAAAATACTCGATTGTAAAGAATGTTTTCGTATGATATATGCATCACATGAAAAGGAAGACTTTCAAAATTACAAAATAATGGTTGTGTGGTATTGTATATTGCCCTTGGAAGAAAACACCATTGAAAGGTTCAATACAACAGCTAAGATATAGTAGTAAGAAACTGGATCAAATAAAATATGAAGTGACTAGTGGACTGCCAGGCAGCATCCGAATCTCTAATACTAGGGTATCGCCAATGACGTGTTTCAGGCAACTCTCAAATTTAGATAGACTATGCTTCTTACAACCTCAATAGCGTATAGACATAAATGGCGACAGTAGTAGCGCGCTGGCCGTCTATCGAGATTTTGCAGGCTCCAATCCCACCTCGGAAAATTTGTTTTCGTTTAAAGTGTGTTTAAGCATCCATTAGGGTCAGGTTAAGTGTGACGGTCGTTTAGGGTATTGGGGTTAGTAGTTATGTCATTAGAGACACGCTAAACAAATTTCATCTTCGATATATGCCCGTCATTCTGGAATCAAATGACTGGCAGTCCCCTAGTATTCGAGATTTGAAGGCCACCTAGCGGTCTATTAGTCACAACCTTAGTTACAGCCAAAAATATTTAGTATTTAATTAACACATCGCAAATCTGACTCGGTACAATAAGACAGGTTTTACAAGACACAATTTTGGGGAAGTTTAGAAATGCCAATTCACCTCCTTCACGCAGTGAGAGGGAGGACATTGCTTGGCAATGTCTTCATTATAGTTATATTATCATATAATTATTATCATTATAGTGACTATGAGTAGCCCACCTTGAAGAAGCACTATACAAATTCTTGTATGAATAGAATTAAGTACAACGAAAGAAACTCCACAACAAACAAAACACTGAGAAAATTTCGGAATTTAAGCGCTCCTTGGCTCTTGCTGCAAGCTTCACATGACCAAAACTGTTAACAGTTAAGAAATGATCTTTTTTCAATTTTTACCAAAAACAAATAAAATACTACAACTATCCATGAGTATTGGTATTTTCAATTTGAACCAAAAGATCCCACAGGGAGAAATGTTTAACCAACACACAGCATCAAGATCAGTAATAAGTACCTTGAATCTTCTTAATTTATTTACATAATTCAGTTGCTTGTACTGTATAGTGTATACAGTTGCATTAAGTTACATATAAGCAACCTAATTGTACATAATCACATATAACAACTTGGGTCAGTTATTTTTATTTTATTTTTATTTATGGAATATTTATATAGTGCCCCTTCAAGGTAATCTACTCAAAGTGCTATCTGTGCTGGCCCATATGATTGATGTTAAATGTCATTATGAGTGAATGTCTTCATCAATAATTAGCAAAATTAAGCACTGTAAGCTAAAAGAGTCATTGTATCTGTACACGCTTACAGAGCTAATTAATCAAATGGTTTTTAAGCTAAAATTCGACTTATCACATCAATAGCCATATCTAATTCAGCACAAAATTGCAATTGGAAGTTTTCTTTACTGATCTAGCAATGCCAATGGTAATGCAGTAATATATTGCTTACACTGGCCTTCTGCTTAATGTACTGATTTATGTCATGCACAAGAGTCTATGTGCAGTCTTATCTGCAACAAATCCAAAATGGCTATCCTGGGGTGCTTGTATTATATGTACAAACAGTTCTCAAAGCACAATCATTCCACTTGGGGCAAATCTAATTCTGACAGGTCATTGCACAGTTGCAACTAGAACCCAGTGCATATTACTGGTAGAGGGGCTTGTTAATTTAGCAATGATCCACATACCCACAAATAGAAGCTCTCAGGAGTTCTTACTTCAGGACTTGTGGTCAACTGTCAAGGAATCTCAAAATGTGGTTAAATGCAAATGTTGAAAATTGCATGCTTACAAGAGACCATGACTTGGCTACACTATTATGATGGATCAAATCTCCAATGTTTTCATGTGCTCGGATTTATTTGGTTCAAGTGTCTATTTTCAGATGAACTGCTTTGTCTGCTCTGGATTTGCTCAGTTCTTGATGATAATTTACCATTTCCATTACTTCTGGCTTCTCTCCAATATTGGAGTTTAACTGGGCTTCTCCACAGTTTTTATTTTTGCAAAGTCACCTTCCCCTCATGGAATTCCAGGGTTTTGCAGAACATACAGTTTTGGAAATGCTGGATTAGACAACTATTGGCTTTTGTATAACACATGACGATACAGGCACTAAATAAATCGGTACACATGCAAAGTAGATCATATAGTTTTAATTCATAACAGTGATCAGAGTTTTAGTAAATGAAATACATAAATCAGAAATCATTATAGATTAAATTTTCCCATGGAACCCTAGTCATTGCCTCATTGTCACGTTTCTACTGTAACAACACATTGAAACAATACTTTTATCAAATTCCTTCAGGGAACCATTGTCTTCCCCTCATGGAATTCCAGGGTTTTGCAGAACATACAGTTTAGGAAATGCTGGATTAGATAATAAATTTGTCAGGTCTGATTGTTATGCAAATCAGCCTATGCATATTACACATGTTGAAAATAGGTTTAATTATTGGGACAAATCTATATATAGCTATAGACAGCATTTACACCCATAATAACTCAGTGCTTTGGCACAGCGCTGATTTCCACCACAAACTGGTTGTTGCTAGTGGGCAACTGCAGCCTTGACAGTAACACCAATGAATATCCCAGCTGCAGGTAGGACCATGAAATGCTGCCCACAGAACTATCACCCACAGGAGGGCCAGCTGATGACAGCAATCACGTGAGTCAGGCAGTTAATTTTCGCATAATGTGATGTCATGCTCAGAAAAACAATACAAATGAATCATAAGAATCTAGAATCTCAACCTAAGTTGCAGTTAATTGATCTACAGGTCATTAGGAAGGGTTTCTGTTAACACCTAAAGGCCGGTTTTTAAGTGTGATCATTGATAGCAATGGCCTACAACCCTACATCCAAAATTCGAGGTCAGGATGTGAGTATACACAGGCCTTCTAATTTGAGATGGATTTTTGGTTCGTCTAACGGTGGGGGGGGGAATCTGTACAGGCCATAAGTGACCCGCCTAGCTGCCAAACAGGCGTCGCTTAACATTACTTTAATTTACTAACTTGCAGTCCGTGACCTAATAATAACTAGTGACTGATCAGTGACCATTGATCAACTGAATGAATTTCATGCAATAATATGATTGGTAATAACAACCAGGGTATTAAGGACGTTGCAATCACAGGTTCACTGGGTTGAACTTCTGTCTCTGAATAGTTCCTGTAGTCATTACTTATAACAAAGTAGCAAGCTAAAACTTATTACAAATATGATGCAGTAAACGGAACTTAATTGATACAGACGTACTAGATTATTACCATATAATGCACCTATAGGTCTACCATTACATGACAAAAATGTATGCACTACAGAAGACCTCCTGAGATCGACTGTGCATGGTCCGTCTATGGTCTACTGCCTATAGTCTAATTACAGGGACGTTCAGTACATGTAAAGCAAGAAGCGTAAATGCATCATGGTCAAACTAGGGGGAAGCAAAAGAACATAAATTAAATAAAAAAAGCCTATATTTGAACGAAAATACGGATGGAATTTATAAATTTTGCTTAAATAGGGGGAATTTATAAATTTTGTGGAAATAGGGGAAATATGCAATATGCATCGTTGGCTTGTGAGGGCTGGATGCCTCTGTCTACTTAGTGTAGCACTGGCCATTTTTGGACCACCTGGTGTTTGCAATTGAGAAGGCCTGAGTATACATCCTCTTTTTGGACTCTCACGGAAACACAGTAATTAGGCCTATATAATTTTCAATCTATTTTTGTCCCATTTTGTTAAGTGGTTAATTATGGATGCATTGTCTCCTGAGCATTTATCTAATCACGCCCTGTGTTCATATTGGTGGACGGCACGACGAGTCCCATGTGACTTCAATGGTTACTGAATTTGAGAGTTTATGCAGAACTTTATGCTAATTACATTAATGAAAGCAAATAATAATATCAATAATGATATTCATTATTAAATAAAAATTACAGGTATGCATGGAAGTAAGATTTCTTGATATAATAATAACAGATGATAACAAGTTAAAAATGCAAATTGTATCCTGGTGCAGTCTGACATTGTGTTTTCTCCAATAAATGAAGACAATGAAAAACAATAAAAAGGAACCTAACTGTAGCAGAGCCTGCAGGGCGTCAATCTCTACACTTTAACAATGTCACGATATTACAAATGAAGAAATGATGGCAACAATTGGAGAAGAAAGAGCACATACCATAAGAAAGAGACAAGGAAATGGATCGAACCCCACTTAGAGGACACTCGCTCACTAAGAACATTAAATTTTATCGAAGGAAAGACGGACGTAAAGAAAACAAGAGGAAGACCAAGGCACATGATGCCGGATTGGATGATGGCGTATGTTTACAGAAAGTTGAAAGATGAGGCCCAACGAGAGGAGTGGCGACGTCGTATATTTTGAACCTGCCTAAATGGCAGATAGGCAAAGGAAGACCTAGCAAGATGAAGGCTGGGTAAACCTGGGTATCGAACATGCATCATTCTGATCTTCATGCCAGCATGTTACCCACAGGCCCCAATCCTGGGGGTTGAACAGTCACCCCAGGGTTTGGGATGGGGGTTTATAGGGTCTCCAAGAAATATTACCATATCTTTTAATGAATGTACACTTATTGTACAGGAAGATGAGATGAGAACACTTTCCAAAGTGGTGACTTTCCAGAAATAGAAAGATTTGTATATAATTAAATATAAAAAAATGAGGATGATACCCTCAAGCCTGTGCTTTGTGCCTTCGCCTGTTCAAATTTTAGCACCCACAACATCCCCAGTGTTCAAACCAGGACCTAGGACACACCCAGTTTTCAAACCAGACTGACGCCTCTGGAGTTATTATTCAACCATCCCTATGTCCGTGGCAAATAAATTACTTACTTACCACTGCTCGTGTTTGAAAAGTCTGTCGTGGATTGAAGTACACTGGTATAGAGTGGATAAAATGGTGCAAAGAAATTCAGGGTGATGGATGCCAGGGATGGTTTCATAGAGGCTCATTTGCCTCTGATGAATGCCAGGTACATTGCAACCACATCACTCTCTTTGTGAGTCATATCGCCTTGCTACAAGGTTGCGTAATGTGGATGTTGTTTTCAGAGGTTCAACCAAATTTTTGATCCATGTCCCTGACCATGTCAAAACAGGAATCTGTGTCATTATGAATCATGTCATAGTTTAGTGTACTGTCATATCATCAAAGGGTAATGAAGCCAAACAAAGACCGGTCACTGTTCACCTATATGATGAATTTGATATCACTAATGTAAACAGCTATCTGACCAAAAATCCCCTAGGTCTGAAGGACAAAGATTAGGCCAAGTGAAAACAATTCTTTGTTTCTAATAAAACATCAAAAGTCCACAATCATGACGACCATGATGACACAAGACAAAAACCACCAAAACCTCCATAGTTGATTCTTTTTGATTTTTTTTAAATGCAAAAAATTGTTCAGTAATTTCTTATATATTAAATCTAACACACAGTTATTGTGTCAAATTTGGGCATTGCCACAGACTTTGTAGATATAAAATGCTGTTTCCTTTGCACATCCTCTTGGCCTTTCTTAGCTCACTGCTGTATGCTTTGTTCTTAATTACATAAACTGGTACACACTAACCAACAGCACAATCCCTATGATGAAAATGATTAAATGACAACCAGCAGTGGGTCCAGCACCCTCCAAGTAGCTATAAAACCGTAATTCTAAAATACTGAATTCTGCTGATTATCACGAGACTGACTTGTTGAAGAGATGGTTGTCAATTCGTATCTTGATGTACGACTTGAAGTCATCCGGCATTAGCATCACAGGAATTGTCACATGACCCAGTTCATTTATCTACAAGAACAATGAAACATTAATACACACTAAAAACCAGCACTTCTTTAAACTAACCATGTGAATCCGCCATGAGCATGAAATATCAGCAACTGCCTTCTTCTTAGTCTCAGCAGATGTGGGCAGTCCTACCCTCACCAGCAGACCTTGCCAATGACAGTGGCAGTGTATGGCAGTGACAGTTAGGACTGTCAATCTTTTTAACAGGTACCCCCGTTAGATAACTACCACAAGCTTCTCCATTGCAAGCTCTAAACAAAACTATCTATTAAGCATGCACACCATTTCACACAGTAGCCATCCAAGGCATGCATCCAGTTGTAAGGATTTGTTGGTGACACAGCCTATTATGACAAAGAATTCACAATAAAGACAAGAAAATAATGAACACAGTCTACCCAGAACACAAGTTTGTGTAATCTTTCATCTCTTGCGTGGTCGTCCTGCTCATCCTCTGCGAGCTTTTCTTGCTCTCCCTTTGTTTTCGTGAGTACTCGTTCATAATTTTACTACCTGGATAACAGCACATTAACGGGTACCCTACCCGTTAACAGCCCTAGGTGACAGTGTAGTCACCTCATAGCCTAGAGGTTGCTTGGGAGCAGTGCACATGTAGCAGAAATTATAAAACCTAATTGGCAGGGATTTGAACTTCAGATCTACAGTCCAGCATGCTAACGGCAGAGGAGGAGCTATTAAGCCCTCACATCGACACATCCTAATAGTGATATAATGATACCATCTATACTAGTGTCTCGCAAACATTTTTACACCCACCCAGCACACTCAGCAGAACAAATAAATTTTTATTGTGGCACACCAATTAAAGTGAATTACACCAATAATTTTAGTTTGTCCTATTATTATTATTTTAGCCCAGCAACTGCAAAACAAAAGAAGATTTGTTAATAGACTAATCATCACTAATGTAAAATTAATGAGTTTTATGAGCAGTGGTGTAATGAGATGGGAACTTGGAGGAAAGCCCTTCCCAACTTTTACCACTTATTGTTTTTTGCACATGCAACAGTGTTAAAATAAATGCCGCTCAAGCAGGCATTCCCCTACTTCCCCATGCCGTTCTCCACTTCAGTTTAGGACTACAAGCCAAAGAGCATATTAAGTCAAGACACAGTTCGATAGCCTATTAGACATGCATTTCATCATACATCATCTGTAGTACACTTGTTTTTCTACATCATTTCTGATAGAACAAAAAAATCCCACTTCGCAAAGATACGAATATCAAATGGCAGCAAACACTTGATTGTTTTCGTGTTCAAATCTGGATATTGGCTTAGAATCAAGATCAAAAATGCTGACAACCCTTGATCAGCGAACCAGATCGTTCTTAAGATCGATGAGACTCTCCTCATCAGCCATCCTCATTATAGGTACTTTCATGGTTTTCATTAATTCATTCATTCATTGATGACCGATTCATACTCTTTTGTTTGCAGTGAGGGAAAGTATTTTGGCCAATGTTCAAGCAAGACTTTCCAGCATCTTTCTGATTTTATGCTCTTGTGAGGAGAAGTATAAATACCTGGAAAACAAATGTGCTGTGAGTTGCTTGTATTCGTAATCCACAAACGATTTCAGTTCGCATAACAATAACATGGGCAAGTACTTTTCCTGTGGAAAACTACTGTATGTGCACAGGAACCAAGATCGATTACCACTACTCCATAGGGTTGACACAGACAGGTCTTCTAATTGCTAGATAGCGCGTTTCTTACATTAGATTTATAGCATGATGGGTGCCTTGAGTGGCTGCCAGACGGCTAAATTCAGCTCCTACAATAACTTGTTATCATCCATACTAGATAACTATACTGAGTTCAGTGAGTTTGAATATTAAAAATTAAGATTTATTCTTCATACAATCATGTCTACAGGCCGATATCATGTAGGCCACGAAAATTCTGCAGCACAACAGAATAAGCTCAACACATAAACTTGGCAATAAGAAACCACAACATGACAGAAATTAGTGAGCAATCTGACTGACATTTTAGACACAAGATTTTGCTGAAATTACATAGAGTTGAATGTCACCTGACATGGCCATTGACATGTGTCGTACTCATGTGGCCAGTAACAAGTGTATCAGATCATGTTTCGCATATTGTATAATGGGGTTCCGGTGTACTTGCATGCATGTAATAATTATGTGATGCCCTTAGTATCAAGACACTAAGGGTAACACATAATTATTAAGCATTTCACAGAAGTTATTAGCATTCAATGAAGTAAAGTCTCAAACAACATAAATCGATAATTAAATATAATTTGCATAAAGTGAATTATAACAAAGATCAATGCACATATATTCATAGTAATGTGTCTTATTGAAGAAGTTTTGTAAAGATGACAACTTTACAATATGGGTTTTACAATACAAATTGCAACAACCACCCTTTACAGACCATATCTGAACAATTAGACTGAGTTACAGTAACAGTGGAAGAACACGTTAGCTGTTACACAAAATGTAATTGGAATCAATTCTTTTGTATCATCAGCAATAATTGTGTGCTACTTTGAAGTTGACCTAAACTTGCAGTATATATATATATGACAGTTGATCTAAGAAAAATCAACGCTATAACCGAGGCAAATTTGATGTGCCTATGTTAAGCGATTCATGAGCCTTTTCCGAGAAGAGCAAACATACACATAAACACTTTGCCTTAAAAACTGGATGCCAGGGTGGGGAAAGAGGGGAAGGGGAAGACCAAGGAAGAACTGGCCGGAGACCATTCACAAAGACCTGAAAGGACTACATCTGGCATGGAAGGATGCTCTCCACGCAGTGGAAGACAGAGACGGATGGAGGAAATGTGTTGCCCGAAGTGCAGTTTTCACGGGAAGGACTAAGGTAAGATTACAATATAAGATAAAACAGAGATAGCTTTCAATTACATTGGCAATGGCTTATTGCTCTGGCTTGTATCGCGATCAGTATGGGTCCAAATCTTTCTGTGGTGGATGCTTTGTATGGGACATTCAAATAGAGTTATGTTGCATTAGTATATTTTGCACTGAAATTAGCACTTGTAACTATAAATTCATCTGACAAACTCAACCTGTTCCTAATCATGGTTCTCATTGAATGGGAGCATTTCAGACTAAGCGTCTTTTGATGTTAGCTTTAAAATGATTGGCATATTACAGAAAGCAACAGGTGCACACCCAGGTCAGCCAGTAGTAACAGGAGACTGATAATGCATTAATCAGGGGCATCCAGAATAAAGAGATGACTCTTAATCAAAGGGTTTCAAAAATCTGTGATCACATCAGAAAGTCAGATCATATATGCTAAAGTACAACCATTAATGTTGTTAGGCTATAAACCTTAGATCCTGTGAAACAAGCAATTTATACTCTTCAAATTTCAAAGTAAGTTCAGGCCAGTTTTAATCCTTAACTTTTTGTAGGAGAATTTTTCAAACGGAAAGGAGCAAGAACAGGACCAGGCTTATTATTATGTACTTTCATAAATTCAGAAAGAAATGTTATACAAAAATAGTATAATAATTTGAATGCAATGACAGAATAGCAAAGTCTTCACTAATCCAGCGCTCAAAATGAAAAATTTTATGAAATGAAATGCTATTTACGAAACGAAACGCTAGTCAAAAAGTATTGTAGCATACAGAGGGCAATATAAACGTTAAACGAAAGAAATTTTATTAGTTCTGATAGATTTATATGATTAGGGCATTTCAGCATATTTAGATGAAGCGGAACGATGATACTGATACATTTGAGGAACCGGAACGCCATTCCGGTCCATTTCGAGCCCTGCACTGACCTCATTAATCTATCTAATGAAATGCAAATCTTCAGAAAATTCTCAGAACCCACAAAAACTAGTTCCAGGAGACCAGCTTATTCGCCGACGCTATATCAAATCAAGTCTTCTCGTCTTGGCACAAGGTCAAAATCTGGGGAGCTAATGTCGAGTAACAGTGTGGATGCAATCGGCGAAGATGGTCCTTTTAATTATGAATGGATCATCTACCCCATGATCAATGATTATCACAAAGTTTATTTCATGATATTTGCACATGTGTCCAATCACATATTGCACATAGACAAAGAATGTGAAACATTAAGTCAAAAATGGTTCTAAAAATGTTCCTCAGGCCAACAGATGTTTTTGTTTTTCGCTTCCAGAACAGCAAGACAAAAAAATGCAAAGTTCTTCTTGTTTCCACAATATTGCCAACGAAATGTAGAGATGTACCGGATATCCATCCGGTACCCGGTAAGTGCCGGGTATCTCACTATTCGGTATTAACCGGACCCGGTAAAATAATGGGGCCGAGTA
>SACV01088414.1:0-12569 GCA_003999395.1 Eisenia fetida | reverse complement strand
AAATCAGATTTTTTACTTTTTCATGTCAAACTCTGTAAATTTCTATGAATTCATTGGATTTATAACGTTCAACATAGAAGTCCATGAGTTAGTCTACGTGTAGGCCTATAGCTTTTTTATAGTTGATCGTATTCTTGTGTCCAATGTTCCGCGTGCGGCTATGAGTAGACATTAAAACCTACAAACCTGGAAAACCTAAAAACCTAAAAAACCTAAACCTACAAACTTTAAAAAAACCTTAGGTTTTTACCAGCCCTGACCAAAACTGGCCCCTTGGATGCTTCCAGGGTGGATGCCCGGGGTCGTCGCACGTACCGTCCGCACCCCCTCTGCACGCCACTGCTTTCGCCTCGATCTGATATCAGCTTCAACATGAGAATCTGTTGTGTCATGCTCCTGTGACTCCTGTCCTTGCGAAACCCTGCCTGTTCGTCCGATAATGTTCTTCCAGGTGATTTCTCCGACTCTCTCTTAGTATTGTCCAGGGCTTGTTTTAACGTGCAGTGATGCACACAATGTGCAGTGATGAAAGGCTGTTTGTGCAGTGACAAAAATTAAGGTCATTCGGAAATTTGACTGGATAAATAGCTTTTTGTTGATAAAAAGATCGTTCAGAAGTTAGAGTCCAGCTTTTGCGATCGAAAATGTGCAGTGATGAATTTTTCTTAAAAAACATGCCCTGGTATCGTCATTATTAATTTGTCCATGTGGCTGATGAGCGAGATCGTTCTGAAGTTTTCGCTGTCTATTGCGCTAGGCCTACCTTTCTTGTGAATGGTAATTAAGATGAACTTTCTCCGTTCTTCCGGGGCCTTTCCCTGTGCCCACGCCATACTGCAGGGTCTATGTATTTCTCTCGTTAGTAGTTCTCCTCCTTGCTCATAATGTTATCATTTTTATTATAATGTGCTTTTGCTGTGTAGGCCTACACGGCGATCATTGATCAATAGAGTATTTAATTAAAACGAAATTGTTTCACTCAATTGCTAGATGGCAGTAGGTAGTTGAATGACGCATATGTGTACTTATGGCTCTAAATGAAACACGTAGTCTATGCTGGAGGAGAGTGAAGCAAGTTTGACAACGGACAGACGCTGAACGTTTAATAAGCGTGTCGTGCAAGTCACAAATTAATTGACTGGAAAGTAAGTCTGAGGGCGTTCAAGCTGCTGGATTTTACTTCTAAGGCCATGACTGGCCTGCGCAATTCTGAAGATATCAACCTGGAATTTTGTTGCTGATTTGTGTAAGTTACTCGCAAGTCTTTGCTGAGACGAAGCCGGCGTTAGCACTCACCCGTGCCTAAGCCGTTAACGTTATCGCGAGGCACTTGACCATAATCATGTTGCGAGTGTAGGCGGTGTTTTGGTTGTGTGGCGGTGTTGTTCTATTAACCGCCGCCATTTAATTACACAGGTCTAGTTATGTCCCCATGCAGTTGTGCAAGTTTGCTGTAGAGAAAATTACTAGGGACCTGTGTTGTGGCATATTTTGGACGCCGAGCGTCTGCAGACGTGCTCCGCAAACTATCCCAGTTTTCAAATGGAGCAACATAAACAGTTATGTACCAGATTAAGTTAGAATGACAACGATTGCGTCTTCCTTAAATTGATCCCTTTGCAACTCATTCATAAGGAAGTAAATCTCAGGCTGCATGTGCTTTCACAGTAAAATACTTTGCTTCACCAATCAAATTATAGAAGAGTTTATTCCGCCGATTTCTGGAGCACCTGTATTGTGATTCAATAAACAGTTCGCCATGGCTGCATTCAAATGAAACTGACAAATTTACTACATTGAGGTAAATATAGATTCAATTAACCTTTTTCTACACACTGGATAAGCTTATAGGTTTTGTTGGCAGTATAGCTCTGTAGTGTTGAGTTTTCATAAAGCTACGCTTTTCTTTTGGTTGTCAGTCCGTGGAACACCGTAATGAAACAGCTTTCATAAAACAACTGAATGATGCTTTGTAATAGGCCTAAGACTTGCAAAACAAGTATGTGAAAACAAGGGTGGACAGTTGAGATGAGTTGATTAACTCGATTCTTTGCCTTTTGTTGACTCACTGAACTCTGAATGGGGTGCTGGATAGTCTACAGATTAGCAAGTTGGACTGTCAGTTGAGATGTGGGGGTTCAGGCCCCCCGCCTGGTTAGAAATTTTATTGAACATAACTGCACCCCTTGGAGCCAATTCAGCTATAATGAGTACACTGCCCAATGACAGGCATTATGAATTGAAAGATGAGATGGTGTGATAGAAATATTGGCCACCCCTCAAAATCCCAGTAGGCTAAGAAACCAAAGTCAAAAGCACTTCATGACTGCATCATTGCTAGCTTAAGGTACTGATCTTCTTCTAATTGTGGGCTTTGTGGGATCTACAATGCCAGAAGAGGAGAATTGGAAATTCATTTGTAAACAGTTATGTAGGAGACTACTAGGAGTGACTATGAAATGTGTGAATCATAAGTCTGTCTTTTTTTGGGAAAGTGAAATTTTCGTTTAATTTATGCTTTGGAGTCATGCTGCTGTGTGAATGCATGATAGTGACGTGACAGTAGAAGGCCTACAATCTACCTTGATACTCATCTCTTTTAATTTGCTTACCCATCACAGCCTGACATATTTTGCTTCTCTGATCTTTTGGGTTTCAACCTGGCTTCTCCAGCTGAGTTATGAATTTTGATTGTAATTTCATTTGAGGCCTCTTGATTGATATGTTGGATATTATGTTTATAGTACTTTAGAAGTCAGCATATAAGATCAGTGGCGGATCAGGACTTTTGGCTGAGGGGGCCAATTTAATATGTTTCTCAGTTTGCCATGTTAATTTTTTCGTTGGAGGGGGGGGCAAAGTCTATAGCCTAACTGGATGGGGAGCCATAGCAGGATTTCCCCCTTGATCCGCCACTGTTTAAGATTAGATTATCATTTTTTAGATCTAATCCCTTGAGAGGCAAAATTTTGGCCGGAGTAAGGTATTATCACCTGGTAACAGTTATGTTTCATCCAATTCTGGCGATTCAAAGGTTCCATATTAAGCAGAGGCATTCAGTCTCTGAATGATTATTATTGAAAGCTGTTCAAATAGTTTATCTCGGTTCTAGGGAAATCCGAGTTTGATTGTGTCCCAGACCGGAAAAAAGGCTGGAACCAGTGTTTCCATTAGATTCGAAAAAGAGGATCCTGACCTAGAATTGCTATTGGCGATTACACCGACAATTTTGAACGTTTCGGACATATTTTACAGATAGAAATACGTCCGTTTAGGCATTAACGGAAACCCTGGATAGAGCAACCGCTACTAACGAGGCCAAGTGTTTGACCCTCATCGTAGTCATCATAGTCATCGTCAGCATCATTTATTTTTACAGGAAGCCCTATGAATTGTAATTCATTCATTCATTACGGAGATTTATATAGATTATCGCCTCTTCAGGTTACTACTCAAAAGCGCTCCGGACCCTTTCACGGCTAAAAAGAACAGTTTTCAGGCTAGAGTAGAATGTGAGAGAAGAACCCTGGGGAGGAATCCTGTGCCAATGGAAGCCCATTCCATACAGAGGGGCCAACCACCGAGAATGCAAGGCCTGGCTTGTGGAAGTACATGACAAAAAAAACAAAGAGTAGCCCTTCCTTCCATTGAGTGGAGGGAACTGGGACTCTGGTGCCCGGGATAGGACAGCAAAGATCTCGGAGATAGGCCGGAACAAGGCCCAGCAGACACCTCCAGACCAGGGCAGCAATAGGGAATATAATCCGCTGCTGAAGGGGCAATATAGTATAAGTAGACACAGTTTTTAAGAAGATTTATGAAGTGCATGTTAATCTATAGATTGTTGTGGAAGTAGCAGCAACAGCAGTATACTAATAATAGTAATAGTAGTAAAGCATGATAGATGTTATTGTTCAATCCTGTGGATGAATTAAATGGCTACTGAATGAACTTCATTGGACACTGGCGCCCTTGGAATGCAAGTGGCAGGAGCAGAAGCTCAGCGACTGAGTATAGATCCTCGTGTGGATTGTGTGTGATAAAAATCAGACGGATCTGTGCCAAGAGGTATTAAATATTTTAACTGGATTAGGTTTTCTAAGTCAGATGATATGTTGTCAGTGACTAATGAGTGCTTGCTGCAGTGGATGTGCTGGTCACCAAGTGCGTGGGACAACCTACTATATGGTGATGCATTCTTTTGAAGCTGTACATCTGCGTTTACAAGATCAGGACATTTTTAAGATGATGTCCTTTGATAGCAGACACTGTTGATGCCTGCTTACAGGCAGGCAGTATTTGTCTGCTGAGGATACCGAGGCCTAATTATTTACAATGCAAATTCTGTATGCCGGTAGTCATAGGTAGTTTGGTTGTAGGCTACTGTATGATGTGCTTTATTTGTGTGACAATAACGTTTTGTATGTAGGCCTAGGCCTACTTGCACAATGCACATCCTGTTCTTAGCAGATGCTGATGTCACGGTGTACAGGTCTATGAGTTCACTGTTCTTCAGGAGTGAATGCAGCTAATGGGGGTTGCAGTTCTTTGCAATGACCGTGTGTTTTGTCAATATGTAATGTATAGTGGTGGCTGATTGGTTAAGTGCTTGACTTTAACAGACTGTTTGAGGTGCAGTCTGAAGCCTGTCCTGAAATGGAAAGAAGAGGAGCAGTCCCTTAAGCTAGCCCAAGGGCAGCCATGGGTATGAAGTGTTAGGGAGTGGACTTCATTTTCTTAGCCTCGACATATGAGGGGAGGTGACCAGTCCATTCTCTCGCCGGCTCATCTTCCCACTGACAGTTTACGGTCAGTGTACTCATCATAGCTGAGTTGGCTTGGGGCGCAGGTGGAGCAGAAATCTCGAATTTCTACCCTGGCCGGGATTTGAATCCTGAACTTCACGATTGGCAGTCCTGCACCCTAACCACTAACTACACCACCGCTCATCCTTGTTAAAGCTGTACTCAATAAATAAAACGGCAAACAGAGTTTGGAAATGGCTGAGCCTTAAATCCCTGTTTAAGACTTGTTAAGATATTAAATCGACTGCATAATCAAAGAGATGGAGGTAATTAATAGAATATTTGTCCTAGTTTTACGGCTTTAAATTGCCTGCTTTATTAGTCCAGAATGATGGCAGTTGTTAAGAGTTGCTATATAGTATTATGCTCTACTTCAGTGGCATAAAATTATCATGGACAGCTTTAATACTGCTAATGGGTTTGCTAACAGTCAACATCTTCTTGTGTCTGTGGTGCCTCAGGGAATACTCGGTGTTGGGTTGAACCTGTGTGTTGCTGTGAAAAATAATAGCCAGACCATTTTGCAAACAAAGAGGCTTGGAAATGTTTTCAACTGATCCGACCGGTTCTAATCGATTCCGACTGATAGCGGTTGCCCATTCTGTGTTGCTAAGGGCAACAGTTTATATAGTTTGTAAATCGGTACTACCAACGATAACAGGGTAGATAGTACTAGATACGTAACTTCGCTTAGGACAAATCCTCAAATTCGACACAGTGCTTGTGTAAAAGCTGGTGTATAGCGCTTGGCTTTCAAGTGGTGCTTTAGAAGTTTGGAGATTAGGCCTATGGTTAATAAGAGAAAGCTTTGTTAACTTGTCCACCGGCATTATACACGGGTTATAATTATAATGAATGACTTTGATGTTGAGTCTAGTGTATAAGTTTTTTGTTTGTTATGATTTCGTATGTGTGGACTTTGCTGCCATTTTCAGGTTTACTTAGTTTGATTTTGCTTGCTCTCAGATCCTCTCTTATTGTGCTTCTTGGATTCTGAACCTGAGTGTCATTTCTCACAGCCTTCCCCATTGTCCTCTTCTGCCCGTGTCTTTGTCACTCACCATCCTCAAAATCGCACAGCTTCATCAAAGCAGTCAAATCAGATCATCTCTATTTGTAAAAGCCGTTTCAGCATAATCTCGTTTTATTAGATCAGCATTATAGGCGATGTCAATCATTGCTGACAACTCTTAAAGATATTAGTTTTGTGAAGTGAATTGGTGTTGGACTGATCGGAGGAAGCCGAGTGGTTTGAAATGTCATTTATTAATCATTTCATTCTTTGACATTTGATGTTAATGAAAAATACTCCTGTTGGCTGTGATTATACAGCCATGTTTGTGTTGTTTTTGAAAGACACTCTGGAAATTGCCTCACATGGCGTGCGTGCGCACGCAAGCACACACACACTCACACATGCTTCCAATGGGTTTGCTTACAATGCAGACAGTAATGAGTGAGGACTATTCAAAAGAGATTTTTTCATACAGATTTTCACCATCATTTTCGGTTGCTTTTGAAAATGATCATTTTAGGACGTGAACTGAAACTGGAGAATGCCTTTCTTCCGATTCATCCATTTTCCATGGTACTCGCTCTCCAATGCAAAATTTACAATGCCATCCAGTTTTGCCACTATTGGGTATTGATCTGCCGTGCTAAGTGTCCAGCGCCGTAATAGTCTGATAGCCGGGCAAGCAACTTGGCCCTGGCATAGCTGCTGATCACACGCATGGAGCAGTTTGTGATCAATACGGATTTAGTTGTAACCACAATGATCGCTCTCTGGATCGTACCTCGATCAAGCAAACGGAATATGCTGGTGTTATGAGGCGTGCTGGTTATTTAGTGTTTCTGCATTCAGGAGCCCTTTGATGTCTGTCCACATGCCCCATTCGGAAAATTGATTTTGTCCCCGGTGTGTCATTAGGCTGAACAAATACCAAATACACTACAGTGTATATGGGTACTGGTAGTGGGTGCAGTGCTGTGGAATCCTCCTCCAGGCTCCAATGATATCTTGGAGTTGATGTTGGACTTGTGACATAGGGCGGAAATCAGTTAAAACAGAATGCATTACTTCCTCTGAGGACCGTGCAATAAATGACTCCATTACGGGAGGCTATATTGCCTGTCATTCCGGTCAGCTTATAAATGTTACCTCCCGGGATCAAGCATCCTACTACTTTCCATAACAGTCCGAACGAACCGAACGCCGAAGTACTGGTTTTGTGTTATTTCCTGGAATTATATCAGTGAACTTTGGTGAATTTAGAGCTTTGTGACTTTGATGTAATAATGGGGTTGGATGATACATGACGTGGTAATGGTCGATTGGCTACCGCACTTAAAAACAAGTGGCCTCATTTGGATGCTGCCTTTTTCTTATCAGATTTAAGTGACTTATAATACTATTTATTTTGGGCCGTGTTGTTGTCAGTGAGTGCTCAAGATGCTAAAGTGTCAACCCAGAGGTCAACAGAAGTTCAAATCTTTACTTAGGCAGAGGGATATGTTGAGATTTATATTTCAATGGTGCTCTTGTTGAATTCAGCTATATTGAACGATTATACAACATGTACTTGACATTATACAACATGTGCTTAACCCATGGATTCTGTCCTTGCACTGCTTGGTTAAATTTCAGACTTGATTTGATATATCGCCAGTGGTCTTCAGCCGCTAGCTAGGCTGGTCTCACTGCTTCTGTGTGGTGCCAGTAATTTAAGAGCTTTACCTTTAGGAGATTTACCTTGCATTACAGCCATTAACTGTTGGTTGGAAGATTAGGTTATGAGGGAGAGGACTGGCCACTTAGTCTAATATATAGCTATGTTAATCTCACCACACCAGTCTATGATGACTAAGTGAAATTGCAATAAAGGATCAAGATCCAATGAATAAGCCAGTTTGAAGTGGTTTAGATAAGTAAAACCAGATGGTTAAGCAAATTTGTACCTCTGTGACATCAAAGCACTAAGAAAAAGAACTGAAGTGATCGCGGGAGGCTAAGAAAACGAGGTGGCTGACACTTAATACTATGGCTGACTGACACCTAGCTCTGTTGCTGTTTTGCCCTGTCTGTCAATCGCTCTAGGGTTTCTACATAATTATATGGTACTGAGGGTGGTACAACATTTCATAGTAAATGCTCCATGCTGTGCGACAAGACACCCAGACCTTTTGTTGCTGATTAAATCCAGCAACGGAATTAAAGTAGTGCCAAAATCTGACAGCTGATGTGTACATAGAAAATGTTTATCAATTATCCTCGGTAATTACTGCCAATAAAGCAATTACGGAACTATTCTTGGAATCTTGCATATCACAAAGCATTGTGTATCTAGTGAATTGTAAACCAATCCAAGAAGGACTGGATAATGAAAGAGATAGCTTCTATGCCATATCATCAATTACTGGGCCATGTATACCATCCTGCTGAACAAGGTCATGCATGCTTCAGAGGAAAGTGACGGAAAATTTGCTATGTACATTGTACACACAGTTTGTTTCATATGAAACAAGCAAGATAACCCCGGTGGCTTCTTTGAAGTCTGATAACTGCTTAGTCTTTGTATGTGCCCAGTAATGTATTGTTCAGTGACATTTCGTGTAACAGCTTCACACGTTTCCTGTCTTATCTGTTTCACTCTTCAATAGAGCTGAATAATTTGCTAGTATCATCATCGGCAGTTTGTTGAAAGGCAGTGCTCATTTCAGCCGTGAAATCATTTTATTGGGCTATAAAATATGTGAAGTGAATAAGAGAGATGTTGAATTGGTACTGGCTGTGCGCCTCATTGGTTTACTGTTGAACGTTGGCTAGGCCCCAGACCATCTGTTGATGGCGGTGTTCCTGGTTTTGTTATTAGCAATTACCATTATTATTGTGAAATGGGATAGGATTTATTACTCATAACGGGGAAGCGGGGTTTCATTGTCGAATGACGTGACTGTTTGGCGTGCCTGTCTGATGGATGCTAAGCGATGGAGATGGAGGTAATTACTGTTGTTATTATTTGCAGGATTATCATTATTGTTTATTTATTTGATTATGTTCCCTTTTGATGATCGTCTAATGACAAGCACCAATCACTACTAATGGATTGCATGTTTGAAGGACTACAGCTCTGTGTGTGCTTGGACCAGTGCTACAACAAAGCAGCCATGTACATCTTCCTCTTCTCTTTTATCCAAGGTAGTGGGGCTGGTTGATGGTCATCTGGCAATACACACCCACCAGGAACAGGAGGACATTGGTTCGACACCTGCTATTAGCTCCATCAAGTGGCTTCTGCTTTCTAGGAGCGTTGGTACAATGAACAATATTACGACGGATTGGCGCCTAACAGCCCTTGTGAATAAACTAGTGCCCTATGATTGACTCTTAAGTGGGGCTTTAGAAGTTTGAAGATAAAAATAGCGACTAGCAGGCCACAGTTATAAAATCAACCTTTGTTTAACTTGTTATCATGTGTTTCTACTATTTCATGTAATCATACTGTCGTTTGTAAGTTCTACTTGAACAAATAAACATTATTATAGCACGGAGTGCAGAAAAAGTAGAGTTCCAGAAAGTAAGAGTGGGTGGGTGCACTCTGGTCTAGTGGTTAGTCTGACTTGAACACACGTGGTCTCTTGCTTACTTGGATCCTCTTGATTTTGATGGTGTCTTGAAACGATAGACTGATTCCTATTCCGACCTGTCAGGCCTATTATAGAACGACAGGTAGGTATGCCATCTTTAGCTGGTCGGAACAAGGAGCTATTTATTCACAGATGGCCGCTATGTGTACCAAGATGTGTGTGCCTTGCCTTTTCATTCCCTTCCGATTGTCAGGTTTAACTACCTGAGCATGACATTTATCGCAGTCATGAATGTAGTACTTATTCATTCATTTTAGGTGTGTAATTGCTATATAGACTGGACAGCCATGTATTATAATAAAGATTTATATAAGTCTGCACACACCGGTACGCGTGTGTGCCAATGACAAAGGGTTGTGTTAAGCCTACTACTGATCATCATTAGCAGAGTGTGGGAGGCAGTACTTGGATGAGAGGCATCAACAAAGAGATCCACCGGTAGAACAAAACTGCTAGATTCACAGACTGAACACCTAAACAGCGTCTCTTGTGCTAAAATATGAGTTTCAGGTGTGTATAGATGTGCCATGTGGATGCATGCGTGCGAGTATGCAGTTATGCAGATGAATTCATAAAGGGGAAGAACAGAGTCGGTGGCGATGGAAGCCAAGCTCGTTGAATGATGACGAGACTGCTGGAGAATGGCTTTGTTCCTGTTGGACTCCGCATGATTGGGTGACATAAATCATTGCAGACGTCATTGATGGTGTACCTTCTGCGAAGAAGAGGAGTTCTCCTGCCTTCTCGCATTTTGTGTCTTTTTTTCTACAGGTCTTTGGTCTTGGAAGAATGAGCTGATGGTACTCTGAAAGAAAATCATTGGAACAATTATTTTGGTTCATGTGAATGCCGCAGCTGTTAGACCTCAGAGGGGTTGAGGCTTGATAAATCAGCATGTGACTGCATACTATATAGTGGTGCATGGTGACTGTGACCGGAAAACATATAGGCGTGTCAGAGTCTTACTGTTACTTGATAGTACTCCGAGTTTGCTAGTCGGAATAGGTTCTTTAACAGTCGAACTCAGTAAGCGTTTTGTAAGTGTGCCTCCTGATTTTGATTTCAGTTACCAGCCATTTGTGTTAGCTATGCAGCATGACCAGGGCATTAGTTTCTGACAAATTGGATACAGTGTGGGGTTCTTCAATAGCTGATTAATGACTGTTTCATGTTTTTCGTCTTCTTGCAATCTTCTGGGGCATTGATCTTTCCACTTCCAAGAAGTCTAGCTTAAGAGTGGATGGATGGGTGGGTGGCGGAGTTTGTATAGTTACGCTGTACACTTAAGTTGCATGGTTTATTTCTATTTTATGGACGCCAGATAATTTATATTCATTGTTCTGAAACCTTTCATTCATGTTTATCTTTGAGTTAAGTTCAGAGAGTGCAACTATAGAAGGTCTTATCTGTCCATTTTATCTATACCTATGAGTATGCCTAAGTGTGGTTCTAATTGTGTGGGTGTGTCTTTTATGTGTAGCTTCTGTTCTCTTTCCCTCTTTATCTGCCTCCTTCTCTTTCTCCATCTCCCTCATCATCATCGTCCTACTCTTCCTCCTCCTAACCCTTTGCCTCCTCATATCTCATCATCCCTACAATTGCCATCATCTTCATCTTGGTGGCCAGCCAGCTTTTGATGCTTACTGATTGGTGGCATGGGTGAACGAATGATTGATCATAGGGTCAGACAGTGGTAATGTTTGTATAATGGTATATGCATATTGTGTATTTATCATACTGTGCGCACATACACACGCGCACACATATACACACGCACAAACAGACTCACACAAACAGACTCACACACACAGATTAACATATATACGAGTTCATGCACACACACATACAGACACACACACACAGACACACACACACACATACACACACACACTGTCACACACACTGTTGCACAGACACACACACGCACACAAGCATATTAGTGCTTTTATACATATACATGGATGTGTCTATTGTGAATGTGACTGGGTCTTTGGCTGGTTTTGTTTGTGCAGCCCATCTTTATCTTGTTCATCCTCCTCATAATCTGCTGCAGCAATCCTATCAGCAGCAGCAGCAACTACAATAACATTGGCAAGAGGGCTTCTAGAGTTCCACCAGTTCATCTGGCTGGCTTTCTTGCCAGTGTAATTTCCTCTGTGTAAAGTCCCGGAGGAGTTGAGTCTGTCCTAAGTGAATGATGCCAGTCGGCCGGTTATGGCCAGTGTGCATTCAATGATTCAGACTCTTTGGGGAGTCTTAGTCTCCATGGTACTTCTGGGGTACAATAGTTTACCAGCTGGAGGAAAGAAAGGGGCAGGGACCCAACTGACTTGAGATGGGAACACCGAGTCCTATGATGTATGCTTGGGTGATGCTGACAATTAAGGTAGGTGCCAGTATAATGATTTGTAGTATGCTTGTCAACAGGAGGCTAGTAACTTCGTAAACATGATGAGGTCCTGTCATCTTGTATTTTGAATAAACGAAGATTTGATGATGATGATGATGATGGATGATGATGATGATGATGGTGGTGGTGATGATGATGATGATGATGATGCACTTAGTGCATTGCCTCTCCCATGTGTTTCTATATCAGCCGTTTGGCTACATGCAGTGTTTCCACTAGAGTCCAAAAGAGGACGTATGCTTATATTCTGGCCTATAATTTTGGACGCATACTCATTGCTAACGGCGATTACCCTGACAATTTTGGACGTTTTTGACACATTTCACAAGCGTAAAAACGTCCGTTTTATAGAGGGAGTCGATCAAATCGGAAACAGATTCGCATAATATTATTCTGTGTGTGGCTGTTTTTTTCTTTCTGCCCGAGAGACTTCAGTTTGTCTGTTATGGATATGAACATCAGTGTCTGCTGGTGTTTGGGATTCGTTAATTGGTGTCTAACGACGTCGTTTCGCTTCGTCCAAGTTCATTGGTTGGCTTTCTCTTGGGCTCCTATGTAGTAAAGTTAATCCATGGGTCCTTGGCTTTCTGCGGAGGCAGCTTCAGCGCCCACCGGATCGACGTGCGATCAAGTAACGGATGTTGTTGATAGATTCAGTAGGGCTAACAGACTCTTAATTGCACGGCTGTACTGCGGAGGGACACCCG
>SACV01083537.1:1070-12907 GCA_003999395.1 Eisenia fetida | reverse complement strand
CTCTTCCTGGCGGCTGACTATGTGCACCACATGGGGCTTGACCCCCTCCCCCCGTCCACATCCGTCCATCTGAGCCTAACCCCCTCCCCTTCCGTGTGGACGTCATAAATGGATGGCCCCTTACATGAGCAATCAAAACAACTCTTTCCGCTATAAAAAGCTTAAACACATGCATTGCCGGTGGTCAATGAAACAAATTTCGAACAGGAACCATAAAATGCCAGGGATGATCAGTCAAACAGCTAGGGCCCATCCATGTATTACGTCCACAATTAGGGGTGATATGACTTAGGCAATTTTGCATATGGGTGCACATGGTGAGGGGAAGAGTCAAAGCTCTAAAAATAGTGTACGTGTGCAAAAAATTAAATTTCTTATTATGGCAGGAGTGTTGATGTTTACACACACTATGCCATAACAAAGATGATTAGTGGGCCCTCCTCCGTTTACCAGGCTTAGGACTGGCCCATATTACCCTATTTATAACTCTATATAAACATGTAGTCATCCGATTGCATTTTATTACAATATCTAAACATAACAGTTAACAAATATAGAGATAAAATTTTAGAATCCTACTGTAAAATAAATGGCTTATAGTTGACTTTAATTAATTGAATTTTGTAAAGCAGTAGCGGTAGAGAAACTTATTTCTATGCATGGGGAGGGAGACCACAGAGGGGGCGGGTAAGAAAATATAATTTGTTTGCATATTCAGTATATGGATGGACCCCTAGTGCCCTGACCAAACAGAGCTTGGTGCCTTCCTGCTGGAGTATAGATTGTGTGCATGGGATATGTCCTGTGTGTGTATTTAAAACGTCAGACTGCAATGGATCGTGATAGAATCGGCAGAAGATTGAAGAAAATCGATCCAGAGGGCATGGGTATATTTAAGGGGAGTTCCACAAGTTCAAACCTCACTGAAATAAATGCTATAAAAGCCTGAAAATCCATAAATATACAACCAAGTGCAATGGCACAGTGGATAACCCCAAAATCTTAACCCCCCAAGTATTATCCTGGCTACGTCATTGCCAAAGGGCATGATGGAGAGAACAGGAACAGGGAGAAGGACAGGAAAATGGACAAGACAAATCACAAGGGACCTCTCTGCCAAACAAACAATCAGCTAATAGGCATAGAGTATTATTATTCTGCAGACTGCGTTTCCTCACTCGGGTTCGGCATAGGTTGTTGAAGAGAAGAGTTCGAACTATTGGAGGCAGCTGAACTTACTTATAAGGATAGCGGAAAGGAAGAGGCACAACTTCATTATCTTTCCCCGGACAAATCACTTCAAACGACGATTCTGAATAATGAGACGTGGTTGTCGCAAAAGCAAAGATTGCAATTATCTGTAATAATTACATAAACATAAAACCGTTAATTTAACAGGGAACAACCAGAAATCACTACCAAAAAATGTTCCTTCACTGAATATCCTGTTTTCAGCACTATTTGCCTTGGCAAATATTAGACACATAAGTATAATTTTTTATTATTCAATATATTTACATATATTTATTTAATATGTTATATATAATATTTACATATTATATTTAAATGTCCAGCCCTTAACTCTTTAACGTTGAGCTGCATTGGTGTTCCCATGCAATGCTTGTCGTCATGAGGTTAAAACAAATAAACATCTATAAAATCTATGTTAATTATTTTCAAACAATTAGTAAACTTAGTATCGGAGTGCATAGGCTAATGGTTTGGTTTCTCAAGGTAATCACAATTCAAAAGTTCACAATTAAATTTATTTATTTCAAAAATGAGAAATGTATTAACTAGTTCTTACTAGGGCCCACAGTTTTCTGCGGCAAAATTTGACAAATTCCGCAGCGAATTTGGTAAATTCCGCGGCTCACCGCGGCAACACAGGAGAAATTCCGCGGCTTGCTTAAATCATGAATCGGCAAGTCGAATACATGTTATAACTTATGAATCCTTCATTATTCATTAATTAATCATCAATCAATTATCATCATCGAACCAAAAATCAACGTAAGCAAACTTGTAACAGAGCAGGTCATTTTCTGAGAAAAAAGTTATTCGAATGAAAAACGTCAAATTCCGCGGCAAAAAGACGAATTCCGCGGAAAATTCCACCTATCCTCCGCTCGCACTCTCCTCTGCTACATTCCACTCACGACTGAAAACAGAACTCTTTAANGCCATGCGAGCCAGTGGAACTAGGAGTTCCCCTCTCTCATCACGGAGCGAAGTCCTCCGATGCACTGCAACATCAGACAATGGGTGCCATCTATTCGAGTTAACCTCCTTTTGTTTACTGAACACTATGATCCACCCATGCTGCTTATTCCCCACTCGGATGATTGTCATGAGGCTTGTTAGGAGACGTGTTGCTCTTATCTAGCAACAACTGCATGTGTGTGCTTTGTTACCCTCTCACCAAGTTCAGTTTCCATAGAAGTTGCTTCCATATTCTTCATAAGCCATTTCTTCATCAAGTAATAGCAGCAGGTCTTTTACTCTGGTTAGATATAGTGAGTGTAGAGCTTGACCGATAGCACATTTACCCAATTGTCCCGATTGCGAGAACAGCCGATGGTGAGGCCGATTGTGAATGTTACCGATTGTCTACTTAAATGCCTTGTCTATAGAAGGGGTGGGAAGGAGGGCCAATTTATAACAGTTAATTACCACATTCAATCCAGGCATGGGATAGTGATTATTGGTCCAACGAGGTAATAGAACTACGGCCTGGTTTCATCAAAGACAGATACTCCTCCGAAGCTTTAATAGTACGGCATGGGTGGCCTATAGAGCTCATTGGTCAGTGAATTCGGTGAGTATACTCATCATGAAACATCGGCATGGACTGGTCACCTATTGTCATCGGTTGCCGATTGTTCGAAATGTCCCGGTTGTCCTACAATCGGCCCGATTGTGAGTGCTGCCGATGTATCGGTCAACCTCTAATTCAGAGGCGCTTTCAGAGCTGAACCCCATGGAAAAAGTAACACCTTGAAAGGGGAGGGAGAATGCAGGTTGATCCAGCCATGAATTTTCCATGGAATAAGGGGAGGTCATTCCCTGTGGGGGACCTGTCATGGCATGTGCCCAGCATTGGGCTAAGGCAGACCTAACACGAGGGACAAAGAGTTCCAAATAGTGGAGCGCAAGGGGCGGGCAGGTTTTGCGGAGAGAGGTTTACATACGAAGTCAGAGATATATTTAGGGACTATGTCTAGCTGAGATCTGGAGACTACAAGGAAGAGGCAGTGTAGATGAATGCTTACTTCATTTCAGGTTGTTTATGAAGTTTTAACTGATGATGATTTATGATCTTGGTAGGACTACACCGTGCGATCTCAGTCACCCAATACTCAGCCAATCTGCATGAAGACTGAAAAACCACTTTTAGTTACAACGCAGGTCAAATTGGTTGACCCAGCAGATAGGTATGCTCTTGATTTAGTGGCATTTATGCTAATTACACAAATTGTTGGCACCCTGAGTATTTTACGTTTATGTTGAATGAGCCGTAAAGGCCAAAGGAACATGTTGCAAGGTTTCTTAATTTTATGCAATTTGATTTTACTATTAGAACTCAAATGAAGCATATAACAGATTGCCATCTATTGAGGCCAAATAACTTTCTGTACACAGCATTCCGACATGAATCACACCGCCTCAATGTGTATTTTAAAGTGGAAGCATGACTCTGTAGTGGCAAGCAGTAGCCTTCAGTAAGAAATGACGTAGTGTGTGTGTGCACGGGTGTGTGTGAACCACCCTAGAAGTAACTTGTTGCTGATGATGCTATAGAACTAATCGTCAAGTTTATTTGTAAGGAAGAAGGATCTACTAGTCTGTGTAGTGAAGATCAGCAATTTCCTGTGGTTTATTGCCACTCCAATAGTAGAGTTGAACTGCTTCTTGAATTCATCATGAATTTCTCATGCTTCTACAATCTACATCGTTGTAAAAGTAATAGTTTTCAACTATCGCGGTTTTAGCGCGCCGACTGACATCGAGTGGCGCTACACGGAAAAGGGCGATCGGGTTCGCGTTTCGGTCAGAACGGGTCGTATTATCCCGCTGCCGAGTGGAGCAAAGGAGTTGGAAGACTTTGTCAATCCCGACCAATATAGTGGTAAGTTCCAGTATAGTCTTTGCTACTGTAATGTATCGTAAACATGTTTTAATGCGCAGCTGTAAGGACATTCTCTGATCCAAACTCAGAGCATAAGATGATAGGTTAATTTATGTACTAGCCTTGTTCAGTCTTAGGTTGAAGATCTTATGGCTACAATGCAAACATGACAACTGGACCTTTTTCTTTTACTGGCATGACAAAAGCTTTTCTACTTCGAACGACGTGCCGATATTCGAACTTCAGATAGAAAAGTATCCCTTATGTCGGGTACTCCCACAATTTATACGGCTCTATTATTTTTGTGACTTAAATAAAAGTGCTATAGTCTAAAGTATTTTATTGTATCTATACATTTATACAGCGCTTATTGCAGTGCACACCAATCGGATCCCAAGTATAATCCAGATACATACATACAAACATTACTTGGCCTGTCAATGTGAATCATAGGCCTGGTGTTATCTACCAGAGTGGAGTCTTAGCTGTGAGCTGCCTGTGAGTCTATCATGACCTGGCCATAGAAGCACACTTATAATAATTATGTTAGGCATATTGGTGTATTAGTCACAAAATCACTGCTTAAATAAGTAATACACGGTTGCCTATGAAACCACGGGTTTTGGAGTGGAGTCGTTTTCTTGGAGCCAACCGTAATCGGTGAATCATACATTATTACAAATCTCTGGAGCTTTTATGGGTCAGCAGAAGTGAGTGCACTGTCGGCCGGCCAAAGGATACCGTGAGAAGATGATTAACATATGACTATCTCGCGGCTCGCAGGCTGCATGACTCACTTTGAATTAAGTCCATAATTAGAATAATTTGCATATGGCCTGCTAATGATTGATTCATCATCCTAGGCAGGACCATACTTTGCCGAACTGTTAACACCTATACTTATTCAAACCGATGTTATATCTAATATGTGTGGCACGTGTTAATTTGTCAGAATGTGATGACAAGGACACCAAAGACAGTGAACTGAAGGAAGTCACCTTTAAGCCCCGGCTGTGCACATTCGAACAGGACATAATGGACGCAATGGGCATCAAGGACGATCGAAAGCCAGCCAAGACATACTGGTACTAGATAACGCAGGCTGCAAAGATGGAACAACCCGGAAATACGTCATACCCGCCATTCTGCAAGAAATATGGATTATGGAAACTAAGCCCATTTCTCATCTGATGGATTGAACTGACGTGCAAACAATAAATTAATTGGAAGTGTTTTTAAGAGGTCATAAATACACAGTCAGGGGCGTCCATCCCCCTTAAGCCAATGATGCATATTAAATATTCTCCCATATTGTATAAATTTCCCCCCCTATTTCCGCAAAATTTAGAAAATCCGCCAATTTTTCTTCAATTTAGGTATTTTTTGCCTAGTTTACATTTTTGCTTCTCCCCTATTTTGACCATGATGCACTTGCATGTTACACGTTCTGGACACCCCTGTACACAGCAATTAGAGAAAACAGGGAAAGAACAGATGCCTAGTTTGTAATAGTTTTCAGTTGTGATAGTGTTCACTCCTCAAAGTATTACTTGCACAGCTATTTACCAGATTATGTAGGTTGTTGCATATTCTAGAAGACACAAACGACTGTTAAGAGCCTGAATGTTATTGTGAAACCACAGTACTGGAGTAATCAGAAGCACACATGCACATCGAGTAACAAGATGTAAGAGTTCATATTAAAAGAAAAAAATTAGCAGTTACTTAAAGCAGACAAAGATGATGACATCCGGGCTGAACAACAACGTCAAAACTTCAAAGCGCTCGGCACAAGTAACACCATTAGGGTCTTTGACAGACAATACATCGAAACACCAGCAGCAGGACAACGGATAATGTTTATCACAATGCGACAGCAATGACCGAAGCCACGTCTAGCCGCTGCAGCAGCAGATCTTCAATTTCTCATCACAGAAGGTCATCTTTCCCTTCAACTCTGACTGCTTTTAAAGCAACAGGAAAGATGCTTCCAAGAGAATATTTCTGCACTTGTAAGATTCAAATCCACTACCTATGTACAATTTTTTTACATGTAATCTGCAGTTGTGCTGACAGGCCGGTAATTACCAGTTTTAGCGTTGACTTTGCGACCTGCCAGCTGGAGCATTGCACAGTTGAAGCAGTGGTCAAAGGGTAAAACAGCGGCCTCCCACTGCTACATGTAGATTAGATTTTGGTGGACAGATAATCAATGACATGCTAGTTTTGCTCTGAAAAAGCCTATGCCCCTTGCTATTTTGATCAGTTTATTCCGCCTTTGGGCATAATAAAGTGCTCATTTACAATACATGCTAAAGATGTAAGCACACAATTATATAGCTCATTTCTAAAGACTTAAAAGCAGCGTACACAGCTGTCACAGATATGGCATTGATTGTGCCATCGAATGAGCCAATATGACAATTTAAGATTAACTTCTACCAGCACATACTGGGGGACAAGAACAATTCAATTGTCCGATGAAGCAAACCTCGAAACAGTGTTTTGCAATGCATCTAAATAAGGAAACCTCTAAAGCTGGCAATTACCGACCATGTCATGACCAGAACCATTCTAATTTCGTAGCACCACCGACAGCGGCAAGAAAGTCAGCTGCATAAAAATGGCAAAAATAGAAGTGGTGCATCAAAGAGGCCATACAAAATTGCTGTAGAGCACCCAGCAGTACGTGTAAAGCATGATGCATAAATGCATCACGGTCAAAATAGGGGAAGCAAAAAACTGTAAATTCAGCAAAAAACCTAAATTGAACGAAAATAGGGAACTTATAAATTTTGCCAAAACAGGGAATAATATACAATATGCATCATTGACTTAGAGACGCCCCTGCAGCAATGAATCAGGTTCGGCCTTCTAGATACATCTAAATCCCAATTATATGGCTTTGCCTGGCTAATCCCGCCGACAAAATGGAAATCCTCTGCATTAATTAAATGTTAAAAGAATATGTTTTCTTTTTAAAGGTATTTTGGCATTTACAACACTTCTACAGGGCATTACATCAAAGCCAATTTAAAAACTGTTTCAGTTCAACACCTACTTTAAGCTCAAGCAAAGCCTCTAAAATTTTGGAACGTGGGAGAAAACACTTTCTGATTTGTGAATAACAAGTGTATGATTTATACGCTCCGGATGAGGAAGGACGTTTTCTTGAGTTTTGTGTTTAACCAAATTACTGTTTCTCACTTACATAAAATATTACCTCTCAACATCCGGAGAGAAATGATAATATATAGCAGTGCAAACACATTAAAGAATTATATGACGACTACAATGCAGTGCAAGTATCGTGTAAGACAATCGAGAAGCATAACAAAAAACCAAGTCTTTACGCACAAGATCTGGCCCAAGCTTACCAACCGAGCCTGATGTCCACCACATAAATAGGGTTACAAATCAGGAAAATCATAAAAAAACTCAAACTGTGAATAGATTATCAAGACTGCTTTTAAAAGAATTTTTCCATCGGACCTGGATAAAAACGCCTGTTGGCTTAATTCAATTAAGTTGAGAATGCATAAAGAAAAATGTAAACATTTACAAATAGCAATACGAGCCTCTAACAGTCATTGTCCTGGAGTTGTGCAAAAATCATTTGGCTGCAATGTCGTCATAACGGCACCAATCCCGCAACACAAGACCCTTTGAGTATACCATCTATAGTGACTTTGGGATCATTAATACTGGGGTTCTACACTGGAAAAGGACTGCCAACAAAAGCTATGCCTACGACTTCATTACAGTTGCACTTTCACGCTCAAAAGCCGACTAGACACACACAGTAGTACTTTAAGAAGCACTGGGAATAATGTTCCCCACCTTGAAACACACTAGGCATAACATTAATCTGATTCATTATAAAAACCAAAGCAGTACGCACATCAACTTTCATCTGAAGGTAGTCTATGCCTACAAACCTATATCAGTAACAATTATTTCTTAATTTTCTCGACATACAAAGCAATTTAGCCAGATTATAGAAAACAAAGCATTGCCATTCTCTCACTAGGACACACAGCTCACACTCAAATGTTGTCCTAAAATGGACAAATGCACAGATTTCAAATTCAGTCAATTAAACCAAAATTAAACATTTTCCTTCCTACACGCGACCAACCTACGACAATCCAGAGGACTAATCACTATTAATGCACAAGAAAAATCAACTTCGAAATACATTCCAACGCTTCCAACGAAACTCTGAAATGTCACAAAGATCAAGAAAGATATTACACGTCGCAGCAAAAACGGGCTGCGATCACATTCTCTGGGGTGATTCCGGAGATGAGTAGTCTGGCGAGGCTTTCAGTGCTGCTGGCTTGAACCACTTTGTCTCCTTGTAGAGAAACCAGAGGTTTCCGGCCCAGATGAGCATATTCAGAAATCCAAAAATCTGAAAATAATTGTAAACTGAAATAATATTTTACTGACAACAAGGCAAGCAGATGTCGGTGCAATATAATGTATTTCTGATAACAGGGCTAGCAGATGTTGGCGCAATATAACGCCTAAGGTTCTGACTTTCTTATTTTTACAGATACAGTTACACACAATACAATATGCACAAAATTCATGCAGTACAGGACATCTATTTCGTGTGTACATATAAAATCCGTAAAATTTGGTCCATCCCTGTACACACGTTTACTCTTTTTACATCACGCCCGCGCGTGTATGCTCAATGCACCCATCCCATCCTGCATCCTATATGCAATTGGGTTTAACGCTCCTCTCCACACATACCAAATCAATGGCCCCTTCCACTCGGCCCAACCAAAGTGAGCCCGAAATGAAAGGTCAACTGCAAACAACAGACTGTTAGACATCATGTTTAAAGGTCTGTTGTTTGCAGTCAAGTTCTCATAAAGTCAACTTTCATCACAGGAAGGGTAGATGCAATTACACTCTGTAAGAATCCGTAAAAGAGCAATTCTACGTAAGTCTCAGTAACATATTATATAGTAATCCTCTGATAAATTCTGCGCTCTGCAGGTGAAATACTCGAAATTAATATGAAAGTATACTTACGATAGACACGTTAAGGCTGGCAAAATTTCCCAGGCTCTTCACTTCACAAGTAACGTTGCCAACATGATGTTGGCATTCTTGGAAATCAATTTTTGGATCAGTAAGGATGTCGTTTGGATCCGTATAATGTTTTACTTTAGTAAGGGCATCTGCCCAGGCAGAAGATGAGATGAGCCAAAGTGCAACAAACGCAATCGTAACAATGAAATCCTGGCAATTAACAACCGAAGATTATAAGCCACATAATACAATTTGGTTATCATTCGCCTGAGTATATTTTAGGAGCCATCAAAGTAAGAACATCTGCAAAAATTTCTATTTACATACATATTTTAGTAGCAACCAGTATCTGATGACCAAGCAATTGAGAGTGAAAAGACTTGCTCAAGGCCCCTATGCAAGTGTTACTCCTCCATCGTCCCTCCTCGTGCACTGTACGCTGCCTGCGGACATTCTTTTAAACTCGCGGACTTACAAAAGCTTCCATTGTTTCGCCAATCCTCGATACATTTTGTCAACTGGGAATTTGAGCTTTTTGTCAATGTTTGCACTATATCCATTGTTCTCAAAAGTTTCACATCAAATTCTGAGTAGGCACTATATGAACCGAACTTTACAAAATTTACACTGCAAGAAGCCAGGGCTTATTTTTATGTGCAGTGATGCTCAAACTGTGCAGTGATGAACGAAAATGTGCAGCGATGAAAGGCTGTTTTTGCAGTGATGAATTACGAAACATTACGAAGAAATGTATGAAGAGTAGAAAGTTAAGCGTCAAATGGCTAAAAAAGGTGAACTGTGTAGGCCTAAATAGTGTAGGGTGTATAAATAGCAAAACAGCATTATTTGTGTTCTCACGAGTCTCATAATTAAATAACTTCGTCAGCAGCAAAGAAGCCAGCCAGCCTGCAAGTATGCTACATCAGGAGAGCCATCGATAGCTAACAGCAGCTGTTTCAAAGTCCCTGAACGGTCGCATTTAATTAACTCCTCCATTTATTGACTCACACTATTGATTAGTATGGATTACTCCCCCTCCTTCATGTAGTCAGATTTAAAATTCTTTTACTCCCCCCATCCTAAGGACACCAGTAGGCTCAAGAGCGTTTGCCAGATTCTCATGTGTCTAATTTTGACTGTGTGCAGGTATCACTGTGAGCGCACACATACACGAATTTCCTTGGGAATTTGGGCTTATTAGAGCTGGGCAAACAGATACCTGGTTATTATTACCACATAAATTTAATCTCTTAGACCAGGGGTTCCCAAACGTTTTAGACCAGGGACCCATATTTGGGAACCACTGTCTTGGACATACACAGCCAATGCTGAGAAACCTGTAGCCAATTCGAAAATGATGACAACAATCCAACAACTGGGTGGTAACCATTTTCTTTCATGTGATTAGTCACAATGTCACAAGACAACAAGCAGCGGGAACACACTTGAAAGGCCACAAATTATTCACAATGCAAACTAACAATGAGTCGTGGAACTGGGCCTAACCAATATAAACGTAACAACCACTATCCAGAAGGTACTCGTGACTTGCTTATGACACAAGTGTTCAGTGTTCATGCACTATATGCTATATACTGCCTTTAGTCAGACTTCCAGTGGCACACAGTGTCCAGATTTTCAAAACTATTGCAACAATTATTAAATTATTATATAGGGATTTTAGCTTCACTATTCATACAACCTGCACTATCAATACTAGTTTGCTCACATGGATGCATCAAAGTAAATACCAGACGTAGTTTAGTCCTATCCCAAATCAAAGAAATATAAGCTCAATGCTTGATAGTTCACCAGACAACTGCAAATACTGGCCTGTAATGACTTTCAAGACTGTCACATTAGCACATAGTCTAAAGATTTTTCAACCAGGGTTATGCTTCAAAGGATTACTGTTGTGAGAGGAGCACGATAGACGAGCAATTAAATTATCTGACCTTGACCATATCTGACCTTGACCATATCTGACCTTGACCATATCTGACCTTGACCATATCTGACCTTCGACACCTGTTAACCTTATTTTCATCTACAACTACTATGTCCTGTAATCTAACTGTGCACTTGTCAGTTCGAATTAAAAAGGAATGTATTATAATGTATTGGCGGGTGCATCACATCATAGACTTGAAACATTATGACACATATAAATGACACATTGATAAGGATGACACAATGTTCAAAACGTGCAGTTGTAGTAGAATGTATAGAAGCAACATTTAAAATTACTTACAACGATGGGTACTTTCTCGTTGTGCTGGTACAGCTCATCCCAAAAGACGTAAAGAACGAGCGCGCCCAGAGCATAAAGGAAGGCCATGACACCGACAAATACGTAGAATTCGGCAGACGAAGTGTAGTTTCCATACACGCATATTTCTGTGCTATTAGGACTCTTAGGGACACAGACAGGAATGTGAAAGCAAGTATCGTCTAACCTGAAAGGAAAATTTTCGATAAGGTCATTAGAAATCTCTTTGTCCTGCACATAGGCTTCAGTGCCAACACATCTGCAGCTACATACATACGTACAGACGGAACTATTTCTCTTTAATTGACTTTCAAGAGCTTGGATATCAAACTGCATCTCTTCCTGGCGGCTGACTATGTGCACCACATGGGGCTTGACCCCCTCCCCCCG
>SACV01076611.1:0-12136 GCA_003999395.1 Eisenia fetida | reverse complement strand
CTTGGCTGCCTGTCAAGCCAAGCGAACCCATGCTAACCCTAACCCTAACGTCAATTCATTTCCTATGCTGCAGCATGTCATGCTAGAAGCTTTGACATGACAATAAGAGCCATCAATAAACAACACTTAGAAAAATTACCTTTTTTGACCCATCCCTCTCTTTGTCTGCAATTGGTAATATTCTACCCCATTCCCCTTGGTCACCCATGTATTCTATTTGAGACCTGTAATTCACGCCCTACTTTGCACTAGGGTGGACCTTGGTAACGCTATCTTTGCTGGACTTCCACTAGTCAATATTTTTAAGCTTCAATCTATTCGTAATGCCACTGCCCATTTGATTGAAGATTAAAGGTGTCCCCAGGTTTGGCCATTGGCTTCTTTTATGTTGGATATTCTGCACTGGCTCCCTATCCAGTAGCATGTTCGCCAAAAGATCCTGACTCTTAAACACAATTGTCTTGTTGGTTCTGCTCCACCATACATTAGAGGACTCGTTGTTTCAGTCATCTCGATCCTGGGTCGTGCCACCCTCCGGTCGGCTTCCCATGGACTCCTTCCTGACTGTCCCTCATGTGCATTTTGCTACATCTCACAGTCAAGAAGCTCTGTCTGTGTTAGGCCCACCAGCTTAAATTGCCTCTCAGGAGAGCTGTGGCTCAAGTTCCTCTGTTTGTTTCTTCCACAGTTTTGCAAGAACCTGATGTCCATGATATTATCTGACAATGATTTAACTCTTACAAAATGGAGTCCAATTCAACATGGTTTTAAAAACATAACATAAAATTGCCTTTGACCAATGGCTACTAGCGATCTAGAACTGTCACCTCTGATTACTCTGAATTGCCTGTTTTACCAAATATTACCTTAACTTGATATTAGATCCATTGAAGTTGCTGCCAAACACCTGCAATGTCAATAATAACTGCTGGGTACCTTCTAAGAACCAGTCATACCTTGAATTCACTGCCAATTGCCGTTCCAATGTCGGCAAGGTCCTTCATGAGGCTCATCATCATCTCAATGACTCTCTTCCTCTGATGTGAATTGCTCTCTCTCACTTGCTGAAGTTCCGCCTCAACAGTCTGCATTGTAGACTGCAACATCAAAACAACACACACTCAAATCATCCATACAATATGCAGAACATACAACCACAGTATACAACAAGTACCAGCAAGAACAATTAAGTGTGGAAAAGTATTTACATAACACAGAACTAATCATTTGTGATGTGCAGCTCATTTATGAGAGTTTATAATATCAATAGTATAATAATACAGAAAATGTCTGTCACTCAGTCTGTTGTTCTGTAACATTATGTGCTCATTCACTGCATCATTCACTAGATGGCAACATACTGTATGCCACGCAATGCACCAAAGGCACTGAGTTGCAGTTTCTTTCGCAAGAAGGTCACAGCGATACGTGACGTGACAAACAGTGCTATATATTCGTCAACTGTGGAAATTGCCATACTGATAGAATTCTGCTTTCAGTACCAGCCACCTTCGCTAGAGGGTCACACAAGGAGGTGGGAAAACGATGAGGAAGAAGTAGAGAAATAGGAGTTGGAGGAAGTGGAGGAGGTGGGTGAAGAGGAGATTGAGGAGAGGAGGGGAAGATGAATTGGAGGAGAAAAGGAATTGGAGAAAGAGATGGAGGAAGAGGAAAAAGTGGAGGAGGTGAAGGAAGAAGGTGGAGGAGGACAAGTAGGAGAACGAGGTGGGAGACATTTCAAAACTGTTTCCAGCCATCTTAGGATGGACAAACATCCAGTATACTAATAAAGCTGTAGCAAAGCTGTAGCAGCATACCACTTTCTTCTGGAGTTCCTCATTGAGAGTTTCATTTTCACGGTTTCGGCACTCGACTTCTTGTGACTTCTGGTCGTAGTTGACAGCCAACTCCTCAAGGGCCTGCAGCACTTCCTTTACCTCATCCTTGGCTGAGTCATTCTCTGTCTGGATCCTCTGGACCTCCTGCTGCAGGATCTCATGCTCTCTACGGATCGATGAGATGAGCTCCTCTTGCTCAAGGGCCTGTTCCTTCAGCTTCTCAACCAACTGAGCCTGGTTGTTGATTTCGTCATCCTGGATAAATTTACAGATGAAAACAACTCAAGTTTAAGGTTTTCCATTAAAGTTGTTACCCTTCAAGCCAAAAAACAGTCCTCAGCATAGAAGTAGCACAAAATACAAATATAAAAGTTTAAGGAATTTTATTCACTATAATATGAGGATTTGTTATTCCATAAAATAAAAATTTCAAGCAAGTACAAGACCAGAGATTATCCTGTGGAAAAACCAAAATTGTGATGGTTTTCAGCATAACACATAAAAGTGAGAATAAAAAATTACATAACAAAATTTTAAAAATAGTTGGACAAAAAACATAAAAACAAAGCCGTTCTGTTTGTGAATGGGTCAAACCAAGAGAAACACATACTTTGTCATCTAGTTGCTGGTAGAGCTTCTGTTTCTCTTCCTCCCACAGGATCCTCTCCTCATCTGACATGGCCACAACTGGCACTCCAGGTACCAACGCCTTGCTGATGCTTGGCAGATTGTGTGTTGAACTAGAAGCACTCAAGGTGTCGGTCAATTCTTTCTCTGAGGTCCTCTCACTCTCTGGAACTGACTCACCTAAATGACCAATACAAGATATGTAAAATATAATCAATCAGTTCAGAATAACCTCATGACTAATTAGCTTTGCTTCACAATAATTTACGAATGAGCAGCCATAGATGCCAGAAAATAAAACGTCAAAATTTGATCCACACACAGTGTAAGCAAATTAAAATTAAAACATCAGCATCCATCCTGAGAAAAATATCCAGGAAGCTCTCACTAATAAAAGCCACAAGTATTATCATGCTCTCACAACGCAATACTTTTAGTGGACATGCTAGTCACACCATTTGCAACAGCACAGAACATTGTGGGAGATGATCTGTTTCGATCCATGAAATATCTCTTTACATTCAGCAAAGACCATTTAACTATTTGACACAATGAGTAACTGAGTATTGTGAATATCAACTAAAGACATACCAAAATATTTAATACTCAAATACTTTATTTCTTCACATTCTGATACACAATCAATGTTTTAACACAGCACAAACATTTTCAAATTATTTCATACTAAACAGAAAATGATCTCCTGAATTTCATACCTGCACGCCACTTTGCAAGTTCAGCTTCATATTTCTCGACCAGACCAGTGAGACGAGCATTCTTCTCTTTTTCCTTCTCATATTTTCGCTTCCATTCTTCAGCTGTTAGTTCTTCATTGACCATAACTGAGTTCTTAATTGTCTTCGCTCTGTTGGTAAAACCAACATAAATAAACCAGACATCTTCAGGAACTACATCAAGTAACACATTATGGCAATGTTGAGCTCTGAATCTGAAGCAAAACTGGCATCCACACACCAAAAACTATAAAACATGTTCAAAAACTGACTACCATATTTCAGAATACTGGTAAATAATGGATATAAGGTTTCAGCACACATACATATGTGAATTATCTGCAGACATAAGGACACATAATAAAACTTGGCCTAGTATGATGTGAAAAATATGTTTCCCTTTTTCAATAAGTCGCTTGATACAATTCACATAATATATCAAGTTTACACTTGTTAACAAAATGCAATAAGAAAGGAATGTTACAACGAATCCAAGGAAACACATAGTGATATACTAAGTACTGTCAAAGCAAACAGAAGATTATCTTGAAAAGGCATTATATCAATCTTTGAAATGAATAATGACAATAAATTACTCACAATTTTCTTCTACCTGATAAAGATGATAATATATATTTTCTGGTTTAAAATAATGCATTCCATTTGCCAGAAGAGAAAGGATCTGATTGAGGCCAATTCACCTGAATGCATTCAGAGTGTTGTTTGCATGCGTGCATTGCTTTGATATGATTAATGCACACAATTCAGTTACATAAGAATCAAATTTCAACAGTACAATAACCAGTCTTCTCAAGCAAACAAAATGCAAAAGAAGTAGTCAAAATGGTTTAGAAACACAGACAGTCAGCATGCAACATTGAAGTTGTCGATCTGTTCATCAGAGTTACATATGGCAGAAGAAAACGAACGTAAGCAGTTCAAACATGATCGACCTCACATAAGCGTCTTATTGTTGACTCCAAGCTCCACCATTGACATACTATACTCACCAACAGTTCTGTAGAGAATTGGATGAAGAAGATGGTATTGGTCTTCAAGCCAGAATGCATGCATACACTCAAGAGGCTCAGCTACACAGACGGACTAAAGCACGATAAACGATGACAATCACACAACAGTCTTAAAAAGAAACAAATAACTATAAAAGAAACGGACTGGGATACACACTTTACTCAGAACTAAGACTCATAGTGAAATTTACTATTTTAATTTCTTATTTTATTCTCAACAACAGCACTGATTGTATAATCTGATATATGTCAAAAATGGTTTTCCCTATCAAATTCAACTGATTACCATTTTACCTATTTCAGGAAACCCTAACGTTTATACACATGCACGGCCACTAGCGACTGTCATATTTCTTCAGCTTTCCAACCAACTTTACTGCTTCAGATAAGCTGCTGAGGGTGCAAAGGTATTTCAATCACAGTACAACTTAGCAAGTATGTTCCAGCATGAATTTTATGAAATCCCCAAAATTTGCCCCTCAAACACAGTTTTAACTTCATAACCAACCAAACAATATTCATGAGTCTGAATTCTGATTTCATTAAAACCAACAAAACACAAAATAAGCTAAAATAATTACGAAGGAAACAAATCTGAATACCATAGCAATATGGAAGTCAAAAACAACATCTACATGAATTTAAAATAAAACAATACATATAATAGATTTCAAAAGATTGTCTATCTAAAACCTAAAAAAATAAACATGAAATAAACATGAAATAAAGTCAAAAACAACATCCACATAAACTTAAAATAAAAAATTCAACTACAGATAATAAACTTCATAAGAATTGTCGATCTAAAAAAATCTACGAAAACAGATATTCAAAAATAGTTAACTGGTTCTATTTAGCAGATTAAAAAATAATCATATAGTGATAAAACACAAAGTAAAATGTTTACTGAAAGGATGTCTAGGTGTAGGAGAACAAAGTGTTACGTTTCGGTGTCTGATATACCTAGAAATGACTCAGCATTCACGCTACTTCAGAGGTAGACATGCTGCACACACCTCAAAACAAAGGTTAACCTAGGTATACAGAAAGAGACCCAGCTACAGAATGTATATTCTACAGAACAAGATCCACCAGCAACAGTAGTGTCAAATTGCACAGTGACTGCAAAGCAGAGGCAAAGTCTGAGTGAAACAACACACAGCAACTCCTCACACAGTTCAACACATGCCATGCCAGAAAACAACAACGCACCTCTGTCCAAACATAAGAGTTGATCGTGTTTCACACTCGTTGAAGGAAGCTGGAGAGCAGCAAATGACCATCGTGGTGCGAGCATTGCCGCCCAAACTCTCCTGAAGTATACGAGTCAATTTGCTGTCTCGATATGGAACATACGCCTGTGATAAGACAATCATTACATAAGCTAAATTAAAGAAAATAACAATCATCAATATAATATAACTAAATCAATCAACAGACATCTCATTCAATCAATTGTCTGCTCCTCCTTTTTTAATTACCTCATTTAGCATTTCATATAGCTTGTTTATTTATAACTTATTTAATGATGTAGTCGAGTTGCGGTTTGTCGACCGGTGTTGCTTATGCATTAAAACGAATATACACAATAAATTAAGACAATACAATTCAACAGCGCATCATGTGGCATAGCTTCTGAGACTACTGAACATGCACACATACTATGTATGTGTGTATGTACGAATGTCCCCATATATATATTTACTAAATATTGTGTAACACCAATATGGCAATGGTTCTTGTACAATGTAATAAATTATTTCATCGCGGGTGGAATCTGCTTAGTAAATCTCATATGTTTAGGATTCAATAGTGTCTCAGTCTGCCTCCTGTACTGACTGCTTACACCTTCTTTGGATTTCATTCATTTTGGGGCGGTATTTGGTCAAATATTACAATTTAAATCCCAACCCCATTCACCATTTGGTTGCTGTCATTCCTCATCTTCAATGCATTGCAGACCAGAAACTCTGAACATGATGTCAACAGTTACAGTCAGAAGTCGGATGGGACTCCATTCACAGGCTGTATATTTGTACAGTGCTTTGTTTCTAGGAAAAAGGTTTGGGAACACATTTGATGTTCGGGAAAGCATTATCACATTTGTATTGCATATCCATGTAGAATCTATATAAAATACACTAATACACAGAGTCTGGAAAGAAAAGGTGTGGCAACAGCGTTCCCACTGAAAAAAGCACTGTGGTTATATGAGAGCTCGCATTATTTAATCTGTTTTTTCTGTGCATCAGAGTCATCCTCACGAATGAAAGTTTGCACGTTAAACCAATAGTTTGATTGATTGATTTAATACAGATCAACAAGACGATTGTTCTTAATTAACTTCAATATCATTTAGAACACAGAGCACAAAGCTTGAGGGAAGAGATCCTTTAAGGCAACTACATATACATACATGAACGCACATAATTCATTATATATATATCTTCGTTTATTGGTTCCAGATTGATAATTATAATTAATGAGACATAAATTAACCAACATAACTGGTATATTGATGTATGCACTTGTTCTATTTTAATTGCAGAAACAACTCAGAAGACAATCTACGTACACTGCCATCAGCCAAAGCGGCAATGACGTTGCCAAGAGCAGACAGTGACTTGTTAATGTTCTTGGCTTCATCCAGAACGGCTCCTTCTGCACCAGTCTTACTGACCTATGAAGACCAATGACAACAAGTGGTAATGAAAATGGAAAAAAGTTAAACTGTTAGCAAGGAAACAGCACAAATTGAAGAATGCTTTGCTCTGCGGTAAGCTCATCAAAGGTCTACAAAACTAAATCAATAACTTTACATCTAAATCAATAATTATACATTATACAAAGAAACTGGCCAAAGACATCAATATCATTCTAAGTCATCATCTAACAAGGATTTACACTTTCTAAGTTCAGTTCTCTCCTTCTTATACACACAGAACAACAAAGTATATGCAGCAAACCATGCCTCACATGCATATTCTAAGGTCGTTTCTAAATCAGAAGGTTAGCTACCATCATAAAGAAAAAAGGTTTTTGTGGAAAAACATTAAGAAAATTCCTAAATGTTAAGAACACATTAGCACTTTAATTTTTTTACGTCTCATAGTTCTCCTGAACAGACTTTACATTATGCTTAGATCTGCGGCCCCTACATTAGTTGACATCTATGGCATTTGTATCCTGAATTCAGTTTACATAACAACTAAATTAAGTAAGTACAGAAATGAAATATACTTCAGACAAGATATGAATGGATAAAGTACAAAAACACTAATCATATAAGAGTATACATACCTTCTCACTGCCGGCCAAATCAACCAGGTACAACTTTCCACTTAATTTTTTTTGTGTCTCGATATTTTCTTGTTTGACGTTAATCAGGAAGACACTATGACTACGAGAAGAATGTTCATTCATGTCTAAAAGATCACAGAAAAAACAACTCAACACTAATTTTAAACTTCATTGAAAACAATTAGACAGCCTTACAACTAGTACATGACAACATTCCAGAAATAATACACTCCAAAAGTATCTTTCTGCTTGAAAATTTGCTTTTCCAATGCAATTTCTTTATTAAACATGTACAACCTGAAATAGCATTTCTCCTCAATCATAATTATCAACCTTTAAACCCTGTACTAATAACAACAGCAAAATCATTTATCCCTTAGAGTACTGCAAATCTGGACTACAAAGCTACGTGTGTATATGTCTTGCTTAACTTAGCCAAGTAAAATCTACCTCATCTATGGCAATGATTTTTTTAGTTCAACACTCCTACTTTTAACTTCCTACGTTTTGCCCTTCCCAAGTTATGAAAATTTTGACTTTTGAATTATACTGTACTCTAACATCTATTGTCCCAAACAGTCTTAGGCTTCTGCTTTAGAGATTTTCTATTTTCAGCTTATTTCTTACGTAATTTTCTTTTGTTAAATGTAATTAGCTTTGCCATTGTACGGTCCCGGCTGCGGCTCGTCTCTCTCCAATTCAGTTGGTCCTCAATACAGCTGCAAGACTAATAGCCCGTTTTCCCCAGTTCTCTCACATTTCTACATATATTTTTGATGAACTACATTGGCTACCTCTCCGTGCTCGTTTACAATTTAAAATCCTCACTCTAATCTTTAAGGCTCAGCGGGGTCTTGCTCCGAAATACCTGGTTGATGTAATACTTCGTCCTCATTCAGCTTCCTCTAGCCGTCCACTTCATTCCTTAGATAGACTTGATCTCTTAGTTCCATGTAGCAGAACAGCTTTGGCTCAGTCTCGATCCTTTGCTTCAATTGGTCCACTCTTTGGAATGCACTTTCTCCTTCTGTATGATCTACTTTTCTTACAGGCAGTCTTTCGTCTTCCTTTGCCCTTCTCAAAACCTATTTTTTCTCATGAAGCCTTGCACACTGGCCGCGCTTCTGAACGGTTCACCCCACTGGAAGTGCTTTACAAATGCTTAAATACAATACAATACAGGTCAAGTTCAGGCAGGGCTAAATATGCAAATCAGGTGCATTCGACATAACATTCAGAGGTGCTCCGAGAATTTTGTATGAGGAAACGGAGCAGGCATATTCAGCGTCACCCTTGAACTTACTATTCCGAATGGAACATTCTAGCACTGAACATGCTGCATGGAGTCTGGTGAGGAAACGAGCCTGCTCCGTTTCCAAGCACAAAACTCAACAGTTACAGCAAAGTTCACGTGATATCTGCAAAATTATTTTAATTATGGTTATTTATGTTTTACTTTCATCATAGAAATATGAATTACAGAAAACAACAAAGGAACATACATATTCAACAAGTCAGAAAATGTAAAAAATTTACTTGTGACAGCAACATGTCGGTTAGCTTTTCCCTCATCAATCACTTCCATCACCTCCTCTGGACTGGAAACAAACCGCTCAGTGGCCCCCTAACAGATAAAACAAAGTCTACATGCACTCTAGAACAATCAACAGCCAAAGTGACAATCCAGCAAGCAAATTCCTCAACCATAGGGTATTAATGCAAATGATAACAGGAAGGTAAATGGAGCAGCGATCATCCTTATCAAAACTCATTCTAAACACCATCTTTCGCTGATAACTCATTTATCCCTCAAAACTCTTCTTTTTAGCCGTGCAAGGGTCGGGAGCGCTTCTGAGTAGTAACCTTCAAGAGGTGCTATATAAATCTTTGTAATGAATGAATTAATGAATGAATAACCTCATAATTTTCCTATTGGCAATTAAACTAAACATACTGCATTGTAACCATGCTTTCATTTTATGTTACATCTTCCAAAGCCCCTAAAGTATTCCACTTGAAGAATAGTTAGAAACAGGGACAGTCACAAGTGCTGAATTCAACAAGGAATAAACATTATCACATTAACAGCTAAATAAAATAACAGTCAACAGCAGTATTGCCAGCAAAATTTTTAATACTGCTAATATTAAAGCTTGATTACCTTAACATATGGTACCCTGTTCTTATCTTCATGTACAGAAAGATTTGTCTTTGAAACTGTAATCAAAATCATAACAACTTACAGAAAACTACTTTCAGATATGAAGGACATTAATGAAACTTTTACCGATATCGCAGACAATCTCTAAGGTTAAAATTTCTTCATCTAAGTTACTGTTTGGACAGTAGAAGTTGATTATTCCTCAACCACTCATCTGGAGCCCTAAGGCAACCAACCAACTATTGCACCAGTGAATAAGCTGGTCTCCTTGATGTGGCTTTTGTGGGCACTGAGAAGTTTTCAGAGATTTACACTACATTACATTACTAAACATTGAACTGTAAAGCTTCAATTACACCTTTCAAGAATTAGCACTGCCACCCAGATAACACACATTATGAAACTTGCTTTGAAATAATTTTGCATTAGCTAAAACCAGTATGGTAATTTATTTAAATATTCTTTCACCACATAATAATCATAGCATCAGCTGTGAAGTCCCTTGTAATGGCCTACACTTTAAGAGTCAAAATAAAGGAGTATTTATATTCAAATTATGAAATGGTGGCAACTGTCATAATGTGAATGTATAACAAATATGTCTTTCAATTTTTACATTAACACAAGGAAGCCTACCATCCAACAAATCCCGGATCTTGTCCATGTAGATTTCAAAATAGGACACCTAGAGAATGATAAGAAAAATCAAATATCAGCTGAATTACAAGAAACTCATTTCTAAGCAATAATAAATCTTAATTTAAATCTAGAGCTATAACATCAATCTGTCTTTCATTTCTTTTTCTTCCTCTTCTTGTTCTCTGCTTCTTATGCATGTCCAATATTGTCACTCCTGTCATTTTTGGGCCTTTTTCCATATCCATCTGTTATCATCCAATCCAGTGTAATCGGCCCAGGTTTCCTTCTATTTGCTTTCTCTCCATTTTTCATTTGATGACCATTCTTAGCAGCAAGTCTCCTCTAATCCTTGTGTGTCCAATCCGTTTCCTTTGTCTTGTTCTCCGTGTGTGCATCAGAGCTCTTTCTTCTCCAATCATTTCCAACACTTCTTCATTTGCTCTATGCTTCATTTGTTTTATGTTCCATCCAGTTGATTTTCCCATTCTTCTCCATGTCACACTTCGAGAGCATCCATTCTTTTTACATCCCGTTTTCTCACGGTCTCATGTCTCTGATCTACACAGCACCACACTCCATGTCAGCATTTTTATAATCAGTTTCTTCAGATTCCTGTTCAGTTTTCCTCTCAATAGTTCTCTTCTCTTTGAAAATGCCTCTTTTTCCCATCACTATCCTTCTTGTAATTTACCTGTCGCACTGATTTTGGCATTTCAGGCTATAAAATTTCGTAAACATGCTAAAGCTATCCCACCTTGATATGAAACTCAAGATTTTCATCCATCTGATAAATGTAGCTGAAGATATCACCAACGATTCGGGGAATGATTCCCTGGAGAGTAGCATTTCCAAGAACACCCTAAACACAGAGTGGAGAACACTTGACATTAATAGGTGATATGCAGAACAGAAAACAAAATAAAGATCATAATAAAAATAATAAAAACTTGCAATCTGGCCTGTTAAAGAACAAACACATATATGGCATAGTATTTACAATGTGTCTTTCTTAAACCTTTAACGACTATCTGCATATGATTTCCCATACATTTATTCCATGCTGGTCGTTAAAGGGTTAAACTGGATACATTTGGATATTTACAAAAGCAAGACCAAGAGAATGTATAATTTTAATTTTTCCAAGTATAAACAGCACATAATCCTGCCAGGGCTTACACCTCTGAATGTCCTCCAATCGGCTCTCCCTGAATCCAAATAAGACACAGTTTATCTGGTTTGGAACAACCCAACAACTTTTGAAGCGTGACCTCCCCCGCTTCTCACAGAGAGATTCCCTCTTTTGTCTTTCATTCCAGTGTTCGAAACCTTGGCATAGTCCTGGACAGCAAGCTTACCTTCTCACAACATGTTGCTAATCTCACTCTCTCTTCCTACTTCCACCTTAGGCGGCTTAGGGCAATCAGTCTCCTTTCATGGCTTTACCTCTATTGTCCTTGCCTTCGTCTGCTCTCGAATAGATTACTGCATTTCTCTCCTGGTTGGTCTTCGAAAGGTTCGTCTTTCTCCTCTTCAGTTCTAAATGCTGCTGCTAGACTGATTGCTCGACTTCCTCGTACGCCCCACATCTCTGCCTTCATGTTTGACCATCTTCATTGGCTGCCACTCATTGCTCGGACTCAACTCAAGGTTCTTACATTGATTTACCGCTCGCATATTGGTCAAGCTCCCAGGTATTTACGTGACCTTTTCCGCTTGCCTTCCTCTGCCATCTCTCTTCGTCCGCTACGCTCACTTGACCGTCATGATCTCTTTGTCCCGAGAGCGAGGACTTCTATGGCTCAGACA
>SACV01070548.1:7102-22306 GCA_003999395.1 Eisenia fetida | reverse complement strand
ACTGTCCAGTATCTGGTGACCTATGCGTATACTAATAATAACTGTTTGTTATGCACTAGTAACATAATTGTATCTGTCGCTATTCCAACATGAGTAACGTCCAGTTCAGAAAGCAACTATTTTGTTGCAGGACACTGTACTGATAATGATTACGTACTGATAATGATTACACTGGCACTTTCTACGGTGCCAATGAAAGTTACTAATCACTAATAATAATAATAACAATAAAAGAAATAAAAAATAATATTAATATTAATAATAATTTTAATAACAATAATAATAATAATAAATTTCTGTATTTAATTTTCAAACTGCCACAGACACAGTATGATTACAGTTATAGTATGAACGGATGATACAGCATCTTATTACATGAGTCAAATTGAACGGCAAGGCAGCCACAAAGGGCACCACACCATGTTATACATCTCATTCAACAAACACTGTCACATAGCGAGTGAAGGACTAGCCAACCTCAAGGGGGATACATGGCGCAAACTTAGGCCACCAGCACCACGTGCCAAGACATGCAGTCCACTGCTCTACGACCCCCCAATGATAATGACAGTAAATAGTAATACCTGGATGTTAATCTTTAACTAGTGGATACGGTATCTTCTGCGCTAAGGATGAAGCTCACAGAACCGAGGCAGGAATTTCAGACTTGGCATGTCTAGCATCATTGATCCATACTGGTTCGATATCAAGGTCCCAACATTGTCCTCGGCTCAAGCAAGCTTGCTATGCTTCTGTTAGATATCAACTTCTCACTTAGGTACGGTATGTTGGTAGGACTTATCTTTGCTTGTTTTGATGGCCAAGCCATTGAAGGGAGACAAATTTCTACCAAAACTAGGTCTGTGCTGATTTATGGATGTCTCATGGTGTGGTTTGATGCTATGTTAGAATCGCTCAGGCATGTTCCTTGCTAATGTCTATTTTCACATTGAAGTTCCACAAGAACAAAAAGTTTGTATGTACAGTTCAGTGTTGCTTGCGTAGAAAGTCTTTGCAAACAGTCTCTTGCAGAGATGTAGAAGGAGACACAATCTCATCCAGACAATTTTAGATATGCATTTTGATTCTCTGGTCCCTATTGCATTGAAGATGGATGTGGTGTCTGGTCCAATGAAGCACTTATGTGCTCATTGCTTTGTAAATTTATCTATTTTCCGGATTATCTGCCGTTCAGATAAGTTTAATCAAGAATGAATGTTATGAGAGAAGGCAAACACTCGATTAGTTGATTGACTTGTTGATTGACTTGCCAAAAAACATAATGTCAGCATATCAGTATAACTCACTTTAAAACAAATACAAGCTGACTATAATAATTGAACACACAATTATTGCAGGTCAACGGGTTAGCCGATAAAGGTCAAATAATATATAATCAGGGCTTTTTTGTAAAAAAAAATAGGTACCGGTACTAAGTAATAGGTGCTGTACTAACTAACCGGAAATCACTTATTCGTTAATAATATACATTACAATTATTATTTTTTCTTTACTTGGAAAAAAGGTGCCGGTACGCCGTACCGGCGCGTACCATCCCAAAAAGGCCCTGTATATAATATCCTTTCGTGATGAAAGTGTTTGCCTGTTTCTGTAATAGTGTCTTCAGGAAATGTGTGTTGTTTCAGGATCGTTCAACGTTTAGAAGAATTGTACTCAAGAATGCATTCAACAAGAGAAAGATGTACGAGGCATTGCTGGAGAACGTGCCAATGTTGAAGTCACTCGATGTTAGTCTTATGCCTCTATCATAATTATATGTGTCATGATTTTGATCATTTGCCTTTATTAGCATAAAATAATTAAGTGCATAAATTAAGTTCGTGATCTATTAGAAATGCGACCCAATCTATATAATTTATTACCTGTCTTGAGAATGTTCAAGAGTTCAAATGTAACTGTCTTTGTCTCGTTAGAGTCAAATCCCCCTCTGTGCCAAAGTATTGCTGATAATGTGGAGCAGCTGTTGTTTGACGAAAGTGTCGTGCCCAACAAGTTTTCCTCTCAGCATGATATTTCAATGAAAAACACATGCATACAATCATGTTTGTTTGCAGCTATGGCAGCACCATAACCGACAATGCTATATAAATCGTTGTATTTACAATTACGACTACTAATGGGCCAACGAATGTGGCTGTTAGCTGTATTCCATTGTTGAAGCTCCCTTAGCCAGACAATAGTTGGCTGTCTAAATATATGGGGTTAATGAACACCAGGAGTTATCTATTCAGTGCAGGTAGAAGCTTTTGTTTCTGACTTCCAGGAAATTCTGCATTTGTGATTAATTACCTGATTGTTTGAAATGATTGTTCGGAGAAGCTGGCACACCTGTGTTTTCCGTTCATCCAGTTTTCCATTTGTGGTTGGACCAGCATGCGACAGTGACCAGACTGACTACTCTGGCAGACAAAGACAGTACATGTACTTAGCAATGTGTAATGGCAATTTATTCATCACCATTTGTGGCCAACATTATAGTCCTCTCGCCAGAAAAGAGTGGAGCTCGTACAAACAGGAAATGCTGATTCCTCAAGAGTTGCTACGGCTTGTAAGGAGAATGTAATTGGCCTGAGCTATCAAATTTTGTGCTCACTCTCAAATAAGTAGTGAATAAAATGCGATGTGGTCTTGTTTGCTTTGATCGGTTTGAGAATTTTGTTTACTAGCAAGAATGTTAGTCTAACATTAATAATATGTGTTTCTTCACTTTTACGTAGTCAAATTTTGCATCCAAGTTGCTCCAGTGTGCGTAGTACAGCGATCAACCACACATTTAAGCTCATCTGAGCACTTTTCCTGCAAGTTCCATATTGCAATTTCTAGGGTCTCCAGTCAGAAGCAGCTGACTATAGCGGTGACCTTGATAGATGGCATCTTCTTGAGCATTAGATGCCCTGCATATGTTGACCGTTTGTCTAGATCGTCAGCCTCTCAACTGGCTCTTGACTTGTCCTGATTACTGCTCTAATTGACTTGCTGTCAGTCTGTATGCTCTTCTCAGACGTGATGTAATTAAACGGGCGAGACTTTTCTTGCAGACTTACGAGAGGATGAACATTGCAGACGCTCTCGTGAGCAAACAGTTTGCGGATGAAGTTGTTATCATTAAACAGGTGAGTCGCTCATTTTCCTCAATGTCTCCTGTTTGCTCTCTGTCTCCTGCAGGTTTTTTGTAATTGTCGTTATTGTATCGATACGGTTGTTTGGATTTCTTGACCTGGTTTCTCCCACTGCTGTTCCTGGAAAGTCTAGTTTGGCTGTCTTTTGAATCAGCTACAAGATAGCTCTGCTGACAAGCAAGATTCTGTCAACTGATTAAGCAGCTTGTCCGTTATCTGCCACACTCTCAGAAACCCGAACGCTTATACTTGCCCACACTTGGTCAATCTGCTCCAACCCGGACCACGTGCTGAGACACTACTTTACTGATAAAAGTCCTACAGGTCACAATCTGTGCCCGAGGGCTCATAGTTTCGCCCTACCTTCTAAAGACCCCCAGAACTTTGTTTCTCGGACCCTTTATGGAGCCTTGCTCAACCGCAACTAAAACAGTATACCAACTTAACTATATATGCCATCGGTCTTCTTTAGTTTTCTTGTTTGTTTGGGCTTATTTTTTATAATTATTTTCTATTTCTTACCTTTTAATTGTCATGTGTAAATCTCAACTGCATCTATNTCATTTGTGATGATATATTTGTGTTGGTCTATATAAGCAAAGACCTGTTGTCATTTGGGATGATAGATTTGCATCATCGTCCGTGAGCTGCTTCTGTTGTTCGGCTTGTATTTACACGTGAAAGCGCGCTTCATCATGCTCTTGTTGTCCGCCAATTACCATTCCTGTGACCGGGCTTTTATGATCCTTAGTCGGCCAACGAGAAGCAAAAACTGTCTGATTTTCCAGCGGTTCTGTCTCGCTGATGAGCGCTCTGACCGATTTATGCTGTTCCTATTGTTGCTTGAGTTTAAGGGTCGTATGAGGCCTTATGCGGAGTGCAAAATAGTCTTGTGGTTAGCCGAGAAGTTGGGTGTTCAAAGCCTCGCCAGGGGAGAAACTTGGTTCAAGATTTCTACTTAAACTCCACCCATGTCCCCATGGCCAACTCAGCTGAAAGTGGTACGCTGACCACCCTGTCGATGAGAAGATGAGACAGCGAGGGAGAAGAATAGTCACCCGCCCTATCATGCTGTGGCTCAGAAAATAATGTTGCCACGTGGGTGCCTCGCTTCTTTCTCTGTTTAATTTCCATGCTCAACAGAACGTGACAGAAAGTCCTTTTGTTGATCTATGAACTCTCGCTGAGCAAGAAGAAAGGAGGGCGTGTTTTGGTGATATAGATTTCTTGTTAGTTGACTCTGGGGGACTGAGGAAGAACCTCCACTCTGCTTTATTGGGCTGCTTACAAAATGTCAATGCCCATGTATTATTGATTCAGGAAATTGATTTAGTTTTGTGTGCAGTCCTTGCTTAATGGTTTACATTGTGTCCTAGGCCTATCGTTTGTCAGAACACTTGCTGAGGAGTTATTCAGGGTCAGCCTAGGATGCAGTTAGGTGCATATGTGAGGTTTCTTAGTTGTCGGAACTAGATTGATGGGAGGAAAACCGCTTGATCGTATATACATACATATATAATAGATGTAATATACATATATATATATATAAATTATATATATATATATATCGATAATTAGATATATAATATATATACATGTTTTATTTATATTCATTTGTTTGTTGGCTGAGTTGACTGACACATTGCAGCCAGTTGCATAAGATTGAATTTAAGGGTTAAGTGGTCAATGGTCAGTAGGAAATGGCTAGGTTCAAATAGATCAGGGATGCACAACCCGCAGCCTGCGCTCCGGATCCGGTACCCAAACGTGTTATATCAGGCCTTCAGGGCAGGCTAAAAATACAAGAAACTTCTCCTGAACGACAGAGATTTTATGAATGAAAAAAAGCTTCATTGAACTGTTAAGAAAATTTACGATTTAGGATATATGAGTCTTACATTTGTATAAGTCTTTTCGCTTCAGTTTTTGTAATTTTGTTGAACGCATTTACCCGTTGCAAAACTTACCCGTTGCATGTTTGCCTGGCAGCACACCCCTTTAATTTATTCTTGCAGGACTTCACTGGATTAGATATTGTTTTGAACTTAAAGTTAGGTAGAATTAAATGATTAATTCATTCTGGCACGAATTCCTGAAACCTTAGATTGAATATTTTTTTGAACTTAAGAGCTAGGCAGAATTAATTATGAATTGATTCCTTCTGATATAATTGCTCTGAACTATATATTGGTTTGAACTTAACAGCTTGAAACAAGAGCCAATTGTAAATGGGGCAGGGCATGCTAAGGTTTTACTCATGTGAGTTTATGTAGGGAAAATCAAGGATATCATTGTTGACTGAAACCACTTTGCAATTTGTGGCTGTTCTGGCAGATGTCTTGGCCGCTATTGGACGTTTTCCAGCAATTCATTTTTCTTACATTTTGCGTTGTCTAGTTGAGTTCTAATTTCTAATTTAGTTCTGTATATCAGGTGCAGTATTGTATTGCTGTCTCATGTTATGTTGATAATACTTTGTGCAAGTATATTTTATTTGTTCTACTTGGTTGTTTTGTTGTGCACGTGCTGTTATTAGCAATCATTTATTTGTTATGTCTTTGTTTACTGCCTCTCTTATTATGTACTGTAATCCTGTGTTCCATGTAATATATATCTTCGCTTGTTATTACAAAACTGTGTTGGCAAACTGCACCATGCAACTTATTGAGAAATAGAGTAAAAAGAATAATAGTCAATATATGTACATAGGGGCGCCATTCCCCTAAGCCAAGGAAGCATATGTATAAATTTCCCCCTATTTCTGCAAAATTTATAAATTTCACCCTATATCCGCAAAATTTATAAATTCCCTCTATTTTAGTTCAATTTTCGTGCTTTTTAATTTACTTTTTTGGCTCTCCCAGTCCCCCTATTTTGACCACAATGCATTTACGCATCAAGCTTTACAAGTACTGGACGTCCCTGACAAGACCATGGGGATGAGATTTTGATCATCTCTCTCAGGGAGACTAAAGTTACGAAGACGAGGCCTAAGATGTGGGCTGCAGGTGGGAAGTACTTGCAGAGCACATGGTCCTATTCATTCTTTAGTTCCCTTTATCCCTTATTCCTATTAACATCCTCAAGGAGATTTCTCTCTGTCAATTCTATCTGAGATCCGACTGTTGGGGGATGACCACCGGCAGTGTAACTTGCCCCCCCGCTCTAGTCTGGAAATAAACCTGTCTATTCTAGTTTATTATGTTGCTGTCATTTTCTATGGGAAGCATGTGTCTGTATTCTGTGCATACATACCTTTTGACCACCTTTTCCTTGTTGAGGACAATTAGGCGTTTGCACGACGTCATTATCAGACGAAGAAGTGCACGCTCACCATTGTGTCTTCCTCAGACTTTGTGCGGATAGACGTTGACAGAAAAAATAATGATCCAATAATGATCCACGTCCTGCTTCTTCCAGTCTTGAATTGTCCGTCTGTGTCCATTGCTGAATTACATCCGGACACTGCCTGGCTGTTTTTCCATGTCTTCTTATACCTGTTTCATTATTTCATGCTGGGACCAAAGGAGCAATCACGGCTATGACAGAATTTCTCATGCAGTTTGAGCATTAGCTTTGCCTACATGCGCCTCCGTGGCAGACTCCGCTGTGATGAGTACACCGACCGTACACTGTCAGTGGGAAGATGAGGTATCTGGAGAGAGGACTACAAATTACAAGGAGAAGTTACATCAGCCCTCATATGCCGAGGTTGAGAAAATGAGGTCGCTAACATTTCATAGCCATGGCTGTCTCTGGGCTAGCTTAAGGGACTGTTCTTCTCCTTGTAATTTGTAGCCGACTCTGGAATAGATGTAGGGCCTAAATGTACATGTATTGATTGGCTGAGGAAATCCTTCTGTATCACTATGCATTTGAATGGATGCTCTGCCAATCAAGTTCCCAGTGTACAGAAAATGTTGCTCATTTTGGGTAGGTTCCATTGGGGTTGTGATCCAAGCTTTGCGTGCGCACAAGCCGCGAGACAAGTGCACACAAGAAAACCTGGAAGTTTTAACGCACGTAAATGTTCCTTCCAAAAATGTTTTTGTATGCATTTCATACACGTCCTTCCAAATACAGATGAGTCCTAGTAAAATGTTGCACAAAAGAAATCTTTATGCACACACAGACTTTGAAAAATTAGAGGGAACATTGGTTGTGATATACTTTGGTCTTTTCACTATTTATTTATTACAGGGGCTGATATTTTAATAATCTCTAAGCAGGGGCTTCCACTACACGTATTGCATTATGCATAAATGCATCATAGTCAAAATAGGGGAAGCAAAAATAACAGAAATAAAGAATTTGCGGAAATTTGGAGGAATTTATAAATTTTGCGGAAATAAGGGGAATATACAATATGCACCATTGACTTGGGGGGCCCTGCTGTCTCTAAGCGTCATATATAGATAGATAGAGTGTGCTGTTGTTTTATCGCCGTGACCTCGTTTGTGATTGAGCTAGGAAGATCTTCCAGTTTCTAGATTATGCTTCTGGGGAGCTCTTGTAGACGATGCATGCAAACACGTCTGTTAGCTCTGCCATTTATTTGCCTTTTCTCATTAGGCCTATTGATTCACTTGAAACTTCAAACAGGCAATTTACGATTTGAGAAATTCTTGGACAGCAGCAGGTCGAACTGTTGCTGGATTTCAGTTAGTACGGCTCTCGTTCTCGGCTATTGATTTTCTACGTAGGACTGGTGCCAGTCGTCATCAGCGTTGCCGTTGACATTCTGCCCACATATAAAGCCTCTTTGGATTTAATCGATCTCACTCTCTGGTGGCCATTTGCTTTCCTCCAGTTCACAAATTTGCGATGAGAGAACGAGAAAGAGCCCAGCATACGGTTTCCATGGTAACCAAATATAATATGAGCGCCGATGCAAAGCGCTGGTCAGGTAATCGCCACGATAGAGGTGGCTGTAATTACTTCTGTGCCGTATACTGGACTAATTTACCAGAATAGCTGTACAAAGCCGGTAAGTGTTGGTAATGGTTTCTCACTGGCTACAAAAAGACATGGTTGCTGTTTGCTGAGCAAACAGTGTGTGCTTTGATGTGTTGATTTAGTATAATGTCTACTCTAATGACGCTAAAGTCAGAACTCCAGTTGTTTTCTATGTCAAGCTGAGCCATGGGAAGGGCTGCTCAGTGCTCATCCTGCATGTAAACCTGATCAGTTTTCGATGAAAGCAGATGAAAGCCAACCGGTGGTGACAGGATTGCATAAAAATGGTTCCTGCCAGTTGCATGCAGCCCTTTCTCCTCCTCCTCTTCCTCCTACTTCTCCTCCTCCTACCTCTCCTTCTCCTCCTACTTCTCCTCCTCCTTTGTGATAACAACAGGAAACTCCTACTGTTTGCCAGAGTGCAATTTCCTCTCACCTGGCGTAACCATCCTGGGATGTAGCACACCGCTTTGCAACAAGACATTTGCATATTATATATATATATATATGTATATATAATATATAATACATATATACACTATATAATATCTATGTAATACATATATGTAGGCCCTATAATTTATATATAATGTATATAACATACATATGTAATGTATGTATGTGTAATTGCGTATAGGCCAGCTTATGTTATATATGTATATATACATACAATTTATTTACCTTTCTAGACATTTGTGAAGTGCTTTTTGGGAACTTTCTATAGATGCCCTTCATGCGTCTGAATTAAGTTGAAGGTGTGAAAGAGTGTGATGGTCTTGTGCTGTTTATCAGACACTATTCAGAGTGTTGTGTTTTGGAAGAACCAGATGAATTGCCGTGGCACTTGTGCTGCCACAGTTTCTGATTACAGCAGGAGATTACAAGCTTGGAAAAAGTGCCGTGATTTTTTTTATTGTGGTCTTTCAATTAGACAGCTTCCTAATTGAAGAATGTTCAAATTAAGGCTCTCCACCTTACTAATTGATGTCAATCATCAGGCCACATGTGAATTGAGGTTCTCAGGATTGTCATTGATTACAAAGAGGTTAATTAAGTCTAGGGGCATCCATCCCCCTAAGCATTTTGCATACAACCCCCTATTTCCAAAAAATTTATAAATTCCCCCTATTTCGGCAACACTTTTGTAGGAATGTCTATGTGTTATCCTGTGGTGCCGACTCTCATATTGCCCCATTTAGCAGGTTCGCAAAACCCCTTTGGGTCTTTGTGTAACCAAACATGCATAATGGTCTAGTGGTGGTGTACATTCTTCACGATTAGTTGCTAATAAATGATCGGGTTGGATTTAATCACAGCATTAGTTTTGAATGCTCATTATCGATATGCGCTTGTGTCAAGCAAAGAGAATCCACTTTATAAATATAAATTTTCTGGACCTTTTCGTAGAGTCCCTCTGCGTCTACCTCTAGTAACTTCATCTGTAGTTACTAAATCAATCAGACTTAACTGTTTTACGGATGAGATTGCTATCAAGGGCCATATAATTTAGGCCAACCGACTGCTTCCACTCTGCATTTGTGAATCCAGGCTTTTTCCAGTCGAGTGTGTTTTCCACAGCCTTATCGACCCCAAGGACTGACCGATTCGACCGTAGCTACGCACCATGTATTATTAAATAGAAACGTCATGAGAGTTACAGGTCCAGATTAAGTCACTGACAGATGATGAGTGAAAGGCTGGTTGGCTGGTTAGTTCCTATATTGTTTACCTCCATTTGACGTGACCATGGCATGGCTTGCTGCGTGCTTGGCTTCGTTCTCTAAACCCCAGCTCCATTTATTTATGATCGAGTAAGAGTTGCACAGCTGAGGAAGTGAGGTTTTGACTGCTGCTTATGCCATTGTGATGTTTGTGGTGTAGTTCTTCGATGGCATTTGTGGGGTGGATGTTTGTATTATGTTATGTACTATAGCTGGTCTGTGGTAGATTGGTGTTTGTTTTGTACATTACATGTAGTTGGTCCTAGTAATATTTGTAGTGAAGTCCTTTATGGTAGTTTTGTGGTATTAATGGTATCGGTGGCGTAATTCTCTAATGATATATTTTGTGATAGATAGATGTCTTAGTAATGTAGTTTTGTGGTTGCTTTGTGTTTTATAAGTTTCTGTGATGGAGTTCTTCAGCGACATAATGTGGTGTAATTTTGAGTAGTATTTGCGGTATGATTGCCTTCACCCCACCCAGTAGTTAAATTTCTCATCCAGAGATGTCGGATCTCCAACTAATTACCAGTCTAAAACTGAAGCCTAACTGATTAATATACATGTACAACCAATATATGTTATTTGCAATGCAGGTAAGCATAAATGTACAAACGAAGGTGAATTTGGCTGATTTTATTGTAACAAAAGGATAATTATTAGTCGACGGGTCTACTCTTTTTTCATGGCGTATCTCACGGTTCAGGTGGCGGATCTCAAATCCAAGGTGTAGGGTCTCAGATCCGGTGGGAGCTGGCTGAATTTTACCACCGCCTCACCCTCCTGACACACAGGGACTGCTTGTTTAGGTAATGGTGCACCTCTGCTGGTGACTCCAGTCCAGCTCAGCTGTTGTACGGGCAGAGATGAGAACAAGTGTATGCTGGCGTCGCGGGCCATCGTGCGCTAGCTCACACACTGCAAAGTACTTAAAGGTATTCTAGAATCAATCGGGGTATCAGAGATTGGAATCACAGACATGAAATCACCGTTGACAACTCTATTTCTGTGACAGTGGCCAACTTTAGATTGATTTGCAAAACAGAAGCAGCGGACAAATCCAGTCATGTGACCAAACTTCCATTGACCTTGGGACTTTAGTATTGGAGACCCACATAGTTCTCGCAGTTTGATCGATGTTTCCTGTTTGAAAACCAGGAGATGACGATGGAGGCTCAAATGCTTGAAGTGGTTCTTTACCTAGTTCTTTGGCCAGTTTAGCCATCGAATTTTCAAGGCCCGAGCTTAGTTTTGAGCTTATTGACTCCTATAGTTTTTTCACCTGAGTTTCCAGGTGATGCAAGGCGTCGTTTTTCCTACAATTCACTAATGTCATATTTCCCATTTGTGCATATTTTGATGTATGAGCTTTATCCAAGGTAATCAAATATCAGGTATCAAGGTAACATCAAATATCTCTGATGGATCATGCATGAGCAGTTGAGTGCCTCCACTTACAAATTTCTTTCATTCGATGCACTCCAGAGATCGTTGACTGCACTTAACATCCATTGTTAGTTCAACTCGTGCGCACTCTTCGTCTCCTGATGTTTCTGCTAATGTGTATCATGGAAATATTCCATGCACCACGTCTTTCTAAGGCTGAGCAGTTTGCTGGTAAGCAGCGCTGTTGTTGTGAGAAAAGTACATTATAGGTATGTGAGGAAGCTTTTGTGTAGATGAATAGGGGAACCTTGTAATCCGCGAGTGATGCATTCCTGTATAAACGGGGTTGTTTATGTAGAACTACCTTATTCTGTTACACTCATCCATCGCTTTTTGTCTCAACATTTTCATTATTTGTCCAATATTTCTTCTGTGTTTTAGGTGCAATTATTCTTCTGTGATAACTTTTCACTTGATTGTGGGCGGTGTACCGTAGTTTGGTGCATTGCACATTAGACATGATAAAAGGTACTAAATGCAGTTATAGTGCCTTTGAAATCCTTAGGCCTGTAAGTGCTGTCTGTGCAAAATTTCTCTCCAAGCTGGGGCACCGAGTTTCAGCTGTGTCTGGAGATCAATGCAAAACTGATTTCCTGTTCCAACGTCTTTCTAATATTATTGTGTCTAGCTCCACAGCGCCATAGCATTCAGCAGCACACTTCCGGATAGTTGTGAAATTTGGAACAAGGCCTGATTTCTCGGAGGACTTTTTGCCCATAACATAATTTTGTTTCTCTGAGCAATTTTTATACCTTGGATAAATAATAATAATAACAATAATAATAATAATAATAATAATAAAAATAATTGTAATATCTTAGGATTTCACTTAGTCTTTTTCAATGTGAATGATTATAATACGCAAAATTTGTGGCGTAACTATTGAGGAGATTGTTTAAAGGAACAGTATCAACCAATTCTGGGTTTGCTCGCTGTTTCCTTTTCTGCCAGTTGAACAACTGGACAACCATATACCGAAAACTATATAACAGATATATTTGGATTTCATAGTGTTGAAACCTCTGTGTTCCTTTTCTTGACCATTGATACTTTCTTTGTCTCTCTGACTCTGATGTTGTCAGTTTGGTTGAAATTTGTAACAAAATTCTTTTGTCTGCATTTTCTTCAAACAGTGGTGTCTATGACATCCTGGTCAATAGCAAGAAAGTTGGAGCCTATGACAACAAAGGAAGCTTTGGAGAATTGGCTCTGATGTACAACATGCCAAGAGCAGCCACAATCATCGCCACAACAGATGGAACGCTGTGGGCAATGGTCAGTAAATGCTTGTGATCATATTTCGGTAAGGGGCGCAATATAAATTTTGATTGATTGATTGATTGATTGAGTTGATAGCAAAGTTTAATTATAGATCATATTAACAGCAACAACTTGACACAATGGCATACACNCCAGTTCTCTCCCTCACCGTCTTATCTTCCCACTGACCGCATGCGGTCAGTGTACTCATCATAGCTGAGTTGGCTAGTGGCGCAGGCGAAGCAGAAATCTCGAACCAAATTTCTGCCCTGGCGGGGATTTGAACCCCAGACCTCTCGTTTGGCAGTCCAGCGTGCTAACCACTAGACCAACCATGCACCCATAAATCATTCATAAATGAAATCAGAGTACGCCAAACGCCGCAAACGGAAATGCATTAAGTCCGGGATGCGTTTTGCTATCACCGCAGTGGTGCAGTCAAATTAGGTAGGCCCTAGTTTTTATACGTAAACACAAAGAAAGCATAACAGCGCTGACGAAGGATGGCAAAGCAGGCCGTTGCAATTGGCGATTAGCTTGAGGATGCTGAAAACTTTAGTCATGAACTTTTTAGTGTTTAAGCTGCAATTTTCTCGGTGGCTTAGCCAAATATTTTTCTCGGCCAGCTCGCGGCTAAGCCAGAATTTTCACGGCTGGTTAGCACAAATCACAGCTGGCGGGCGGCTAAGTCGGCGGCTTAGGGGACTACTTAACAGTTTGCCATTTTATCTAAAGTCATACTAGATATTATAAATAAATTCTGTATAGTCAGATTGAAGCCTACTACACTTCATTACATCAGTGTAGAATGTTGAGAGCCTGTGAGTAAAATGTTGCACATGTTACTTTGATCGTAACGGAAGTAGTTGTTGGCCTTGTCTGAACTTGGTTGTGAAGGATTGAATACTCGTCCTATGACTTCGTGATTAGCCTCCATTGCTCTATGCAGTTTTCTTGCCTACATCAATCATATTTGTAATTTATATTCATGTGTTTTTATCCGATGTATTTTCCTTCACATCCGGTGGTTAGTCCCCTGGTGATTGGAACAATTTTCTAGTCTTTACGAAGGGAAATGGATGGGTTAGCTATTGCAGGGGGGTCGCCTATCACATGTTAGCTTGTGGCTAATGCTAGCCTATAGGTTCAGGTAAACTTTCACTGTAACTGATACAGTTTTTTTAGGTAACGCCAGGTGAACATGTAATTGACGAAGGCGATGATGGAGACAATTTTTACGTCATTGACAGGTGAGATGTTTGGTCATTAATAGGTGAGATAGGTGAGATGTTTGGTCATCAACAGGTGAGATGTTTGGTCATTAACAGGTGAGATGTTTGATCATAACAGCTGTGATGTTTGGTCATTGATAGGTCAGATGTTAGGTCTTCATCTTTAGTTCAGATCTTGTCTCTCAGTTTATAAAATTAAATATCACATACAGTAATGATGCCAAGCTTGAATGATAGAACGACAGTACTGTATCTCACTGTTGTTGAGTGTAGACTCGTTATGCCCCAGCAGAGCACGCAACAGAGTCTTACCTACGGCACCCTCTCTCTAGCTTGTTAAACCTTTGTCACACATATGCTTTGTACTTAAATTTATTTATCTATTTGATGAACGACACACACCAAAGCATAGTTAGCAGTTGGTTTTTCAATATGGGACAGAATTTTGGTTCTGGTTACAGTTTCAACACCAAAACTGGTACAATATCTTCTTTCGGCATAGTTTCACTGGGCCAGTTTCGGTTACGGTTATGGTGTGTGCTGAAACTGGTCATAAAGTTGCAGCCCAATTACGGTTACGGCCGCATCTCATTATATGAGTTTTGGCCCGGTTATGGCCGTAACAGAAATCTGAGTTTCTTACTGTTACAGCGATGATGCCATATGCATCAATATGCCGAATGCGCAGAAATCAGTTTCGGTTGACCTCTAAAGGGATGTGTTTACTTTCTTACCTTCAGTAGTTTGGTGTTTCTAAGTGCATTCATGAGAAAGTGTTGCTGGGCCAGTGCCCATGGTTATGAATCTACTTACTTACTGGCATTGCATAGCAGAATCTCTGTATGGTTCAGCTCAATGTAGACAGTTCCAAGCAGACACTGTTGTTAACGCTCTGGTTTCTCTGACATTCGACCAGCTACTCCACCAGGCTATGACTATGGTCAACTTAAGTGACCATTGTGAGCTCTGTGCATTGACAGATGAGGTCTGTCGGTCCTCTTCAGCAAGTCATAGGAAACTGATGACCTAAAATGCACGTCGGCTGTTCTGCTAAGAAAAATGCAATTCCGTGGTTAAGTACTTCCAAACGCTGCAACAGGTTCTATTCTTAGCTGTGATCGGTCTTTAAAACACTGTTCTGGTTCTGAACTGCTCCACTTTGGAAAAAGATAGCGCCGACACCCGAGCGGAGGATGACGTATCGTTACTTAGAGAAAGCAATGCTTTTTCCAGGTGACGTAGTCTGCACTTTGCAAGGCTTCGTCCGAGTAGTCGCAATTTGAATGACAAAGAGGAGACGAAAAGCGCCTGCTGAAGAAGAAGAAGACCTATTGTCCATCTGTGATGATAGATTTGTGTCAGACTATGACTGAGCAAAGACGTGTTGTCATTTGTGATGATATATTTGTGTTGGTCTATATAAGCAAAGACCTGTTGTCATTTGGGATG